>AWUE01019263.1:0-48292 GCA_001974825.2 Corchorus olitorius
AGAGAGAGAGAGGGGGGGGGTTTGGTTGGGAGAGAAGAGAGATGGGTTGATGAGTGAAATTTGATGGGTGGGAAGAGGGATAAAAATGTTGGGAAAAGGGGTAGGGTTGGAACAGTGGTGGTTTTTTTTGGCTTTTATTGTTGTTATTGAAATTATTATTATTATTAGGAGGAGTATTTAGTAGCAGTAGCAAGGTAGGGGGGAAGTATAAATTGAAGGGGTGTTGTGTTGGCAATGGCAACCTCGGTTATGTAGGGAGAGAGAATAAGTGTCTGGGTCTAGGAGTGTGAAATAAGGGCCTTTCAAGACAAACCCGTGACTCTCTCCTCCCCTTCCTTCTTCTCTGACAAATTGATCCCGCGCACACCCACTTAAAATCAGGCACAGGCTTATGCTGCAGTCTGTCCTTGGGAATTGACATTCTAACCCTTTCCCCTTTCTTATTTTTAGCTTCCACATACTTTTGATTTAGCGACTTAGCAGTATTAAAGTAGTAGTATATATATATGGGTTATAAAAAATTTAGGAGCTACATAGATTCAATACATTTTTTTAGGGAACAATATATATAGATTTAATACTTGTTAGATACAATAATAATGAGAAACTTCCCGAATGTCTTTCAGCTTAATTCAAGTTCTTATCACTAGTAGAACAAAATATTTAAATCTACCTGATGAATTTGTTTTTGGTATGAATTTCTGATCAATATTTGGGTAAACCACATTAGATTTAGATTTATTCACGGAGTCAAGCCGTGTCGAATGTTAATATAAAAGGAGAAATTCATCCAAATCCTAATTCACAATACTTGAATTTGAAACTTTAACATAAAATGTATTAAGTTCTTCCTAATCCACCCTTAATTAACAAAAGTTGATTTCCCTCTTGATGAGTCTGTAATAAATCATCTGATCTAGTGTGAAAAAAAGGATGTATATAAATGTTCAAATCTTTATCATGTTTAGTTGTTTGCTACTTGTTCATGCTTAATTATGAAACTTTATTACTTGCATGCTCTACATATATCTTGTTGCATCATGCATGCCCATTACTATACTGCAATTTTAAAGAACTTAATGCATATAAGAAAGGGATTAGAAAATGGAAAATGGTGATGGGTAATATGGTCAAGAACATGTTAATCTGATTGCATGAATAAAGAAAAATAAAATAGAAAAAGGAAAGAAAGGGGAAAAGGGAGGAAGGTGGTGGTTTCACTTCACGTCAAACGAGTGTCCTCTTTTTCAATTTGTAGCTTTCCGTTTGTTGTTTAATATCACCAACCCAACACTCTCTTATATTTTCGAATCCCATCATTTTCTACTAATATTACTACTACTCTTCTCTTCTCTTCTCTAGCAGCAGCATATAAGGTAATGGATACATCGAACTACGTGATGGGATTTAAAGCCTGTTCTTGGTGACGACATTTCTTCTTCTTCTCCTTCTCTTTCGCCTTCTTCTTCTTAGCCTTATTACTTACACTCTTTCTTTTTCTTTTTATTTATTTATTTTAGTCATAATATTCCAAACTTCTATATGAAAAATTTACTATATATTCAAGACATGCTCTCTGCCCACTACTACCTTTACTGACCGAACTTACAATTTGTAGTATTAAACAAAAAATAAAAGAAAATAAAACTATAGGTATATATAGCTCTACTCTATATGTAATGTGTAAAAGATTGTAGACCCTCTTTTGCACCCTTTGAGCCTCCAAATTAACAAATATTTTGGCTATTTTCTTCCTTTGCTGACGTGTCTCTCAGGTGATTGAATTATTGGCTCTAAAAGTTTCCATGAATAACTGGAAAAATATCACAGCTTTTCCTTTCTTTTTCTTTCTTTCTTTCTTTCTTTCTTTCTTGTAATCTTCCAAGAAATATTTGTTTTATATATGTCTTTTCTTTCTCTCTCTCTCTCAAATAGCATGAAGTTTTATCTTTACCTTTGTATTTGTAAGTTAAAAATAAACTGACATTTTTGCAAAACAGCAAGCTGATAAAAATACTAAAAAGAAACAAAACCCTTCATGTGCTTCAATCTTGGAATATTGATTGATTATTCTCGAATTAAAATGGAAAATATATAAGTAGTAATTAAATTAAAAAAAATGGAAAATGGGGATTTTAGTTTTTACTGCAAACAATTACAAGTGTCAAAATTAGAACAAGATTGCATGAAAACAATATAGGTATTAGGCAATGAGTGGGGGGAGTGAGGGGATCCTATAAAAGTGAGAAATGGGATTCATTTTGTGATGAGTGAGACAGTAGTACATAGTAGTAGGGACGCACCAAAGAGGGGAAGTGAGGTCCAAAGTGAAAGAAATAGAATAAATGATGACTAATTATTTCACTTAGATACTCAACTGATTATTTTTGATCATGCCCATGATTTTCATTATTGGAAAAACTAAGTTAAAAAAAATAACTGCCCACCCCCCACCCATATGCTATAATTCATCTCTTTTACTACATTTTTGGGGCAAGGGAAGGATCAAAGAAGGGCATGCAGTTACTTTATCCAATTTCCATTCTCAATAAAAAGTTTTTATTCATAAAGTTAATCCAATCTTATTAAGCAAAACACCCCCAAATCACTTTCCATTTTCCCCAAAAAACAGAACAGAAGAAAAACTAACAATGTTTAGAAAATCCCCACAATGCCAATTGGTGTATTATTCTATATAATTTATACGTATTGAAGACTAAAACTAAAAGTAGTGTACATTTTTTCAAGGAAATGCAAAGAAGAGAAAAGGTAGCTTTCAGGGCATATTTTTAACTATTCAAAGATCCCTTATTTTTCCCTAGCACAAGTAAAAGAAAAAAGAAGGAAGCATTAGAAGAATATACTGCACAAGTTTTCACTTGGTTAAAAGACCATAATTATTCGGTGCAAAGTTAAGTTCCGTACCCAAAAGACTAGATTTTTGTTTTTTTGATCCCCTTTCATTTTTTTGACTGTTTGCTGCCTCAGCCTTGCAATACTTCATTAAAGTTACTTTTAATTAACACAGTAATTAAACACAACAAACAAATTTTACAGAGTAATTAAAATTAAGAAAAAAAAAAAACAGAAGTTTGCATGTGCATGAGTTGTGACCAAGAAAATTGTATTGCCAAAAACAATGGCAAATTGGCAAGAAGCAATGTCAGCTTCAAGTCCCGATATTCAATTATAATGGGAAATGCTTCTTCAAGTTTCTGAGAAAAAAACACCTTCTAAAACGTGCTATATGCCATTGCCTAGGCTTCATTTCTCTTTTTCTTTCTTTCTTCTCATTTCTTCCTTCTGCAAAAACTTTCCTAGTAGTAATTTTTTTTTCCCTGAATTGTTTCACACGGCCAGAAACCCAGCTGCTCCACCTGGACCTTCCTGCTTCCTGCAGCAGCAGCCTGTACAATTTGTTTGCAGCGGCTGACATGGAGACAGTCTTCTTTTATTTTTGTTTATATTTTTTTGTGTATGTTTGCCATTCTCGTGATTCCTGTTTTGTTCTTTTCCTTGATAACATAATACTCCAATTTATTACCTTCCTATACTTTTTCTCCTTCTTCATGTTACATGCACATTTTGGGGAATAATTTCCTTTCAAACCCATTCCAAACTCTACATCACTGTTTTTACCCTACAAAGGATTGCTGATTAATAACAACATTAACACCCATGTACCCCTTAATTAAGCATCCTTATCCTTTCCATTTTAACCCATAATTAATCTTTTGATTAACCTAATCATCATGTAAATTAATCTTTAATTAGGGGGAGGTGAAAACATGAGAAATATATGAGATATAGTGGGTCCATAATAAGAAATAAACAAGAAATTAATATGGGTCCTATGTCATTGATGAAAATGAGCAGTTTATGGACAAGGAAAAGAAGAAGCAAAAGAAACAGTTTTATGAATGATGATGAAAAAGAAGGGTGGGAAAAGCCCTTTTCGAATTTTGTTTGCATTAAGAGACATTTCATGATACACTCATATAATAATAGAGTTATAGTATACTAAAAATTATGGACCCACGGGGGGATAGATATATAGTATGGAAATCTATAGAAATAGAAACAAAGGGTGATCTTTATTTCTCTCTAACAAGTTGTCAGCAACTAAAAACACAGATCCTACCGAGCCCACCACCAAAATCTCTCTTCTTTAACTTGAAACTCAACCACGTTGAGGAGCCAAGAAGATTCTATTCTAATTTCTAAAACGCAGTGAAAAAAAAAGTGAACCCCACCCCACCACCTCCCCCCCCCCCCCAGCTACCAGCTGCTCTGCCACTTCTCTCACATGACCACCGCCGATTCCCTTCCAAATTACTATCTTACTTATTTTACTCTTTTTCTTCTTCTTCTTCTTCTAGGAGGAGTTTAATTAATCATTATTATTATTATTATTATTATAAAGTAGTACTATATTGTAATACGGCTAACAAATACAACAAAGTTTTGCATTAATTATTTTAATAATCATCAACTTTGAAATTTGGGAATTTCAAGGAGAGACAACTTAAAACACAGAGCGAATAGGGATGAAATTTTGGCCCTTTAATTTGTTTATATATTTGGGTTTTGATGACTAAGTGTGAGAAATATTGTTGACAATTGTGTGTGTGGGTGTGATCTTCTTCTCTTACAAGTTCCAACTTTTCTTTTTTTCTATTTCTATTTCTAAAGTTAGGGGAAAAAATAATAAAGGGGGAAGAATCAAAATCAGTATTCTATACGACAACGACAAGCTACAAGGTTCTTTCTTCTGTCTCTTCTTGCACTCTCTTTTGTCTGTTTCACTGTCTTTTTTTCCTCAGCAGAAGCGAGGGGGAAGAGAGAGAGAAAAAATTCAACTTGGGGAAGACATTAGACATATTCAAGACAACCCCATTTGCTATTTTAATTTAATACTCCTATAGTATTATAGTTACTACATGTTAGAAAAACTCAACTATCCAAAACACAAATATAGTATATTATTATTATGTAATGAAAAAAAAAGCATCAAATCTGTAAAAATGCAGATAATTATGGGTGGTCAAAGAAGGTATTTGAAGAAAACAACTGAAAACATGTGCAAAGAACAGGGTTTGGATTTTGTTTGAAATTAGGAAAAGAAAGAAAGAAAGAAGGCAAGATTAATTGATTAATGAAAGGGGAAATGGGTATTTTTGAAAGGGGTTCACGAGGGGGAAAAGGGATCCCACGAGGAAATGGCAGAGTGATATAAATGGAGAGGGACAAGATAGGTAATTTTTGTCTTGGTGGATTGCAGAGATATGTTTTAGGCAGAGTTTGTCCTTTTAGTGTTATTTATGTGATTGACATCTCTGTCCTTCTACACAAACTCCTTTACTCTTTACCCAATTTTTGCACAGAACACCCTCTGCCCTCTCTCTGCTGCTCTAATAATGCATGCATATATGTAGAACGTGCTATTCTTTTTGCCTAATTTACCCCTTCCCTCTTAACCCTTTATTAACTATATTTAATCAGTAATTATTAATATATATTATATATATTTAATCATTGTTAAAGGGACTTAGGCACTGTTTGGCAGACCGAATTTTACTGTATACTATAGTCTAAATATATGGTGGAAGGCACTATTTCCATTTTCCACTTTAGGAATAAAAGGCCCAAGCCAAACGGGGCTCTTTTGAATCTTTTTTTTTGTTTGGTACAATGCCAGGAATACAATAACTACTATAACTATAAATACAAATTAGGTTTAGTTTGTTAGTTTAGAATAATCTGTCATTTAACAATCGAAGGGAAAAATGATATTGTCATGATTGTGAGAAAGTGGTAATTGCATATGCCCTTGAAGATTCAAGAACTTTACGGCATTATTATATTTATTGCCTTAATTTGTCACATGAAGAATGTATAAGTTCGAATTTTGTCCCTTGCAACCGATTGATTCTTTGTACTTTTGGCAAGCAATCAATGCTAATAACAGGAGGTAGTAGCTCGTATCAATTGCTTTATTCCATTCCTTTTAGTACTGATCACTTAATTCAGCCAATTGAGTAGTTTGAGTAGTGCTTAATTAATTTCATTAATTAATTAGCTTACTAATAATTAATTAATGCCGAAGGATAAACCTTAATTAACAAATTCACAATTTTCTTGAAAACTAAGCTAATTTCATATACTTCATCAATATGCATGGCTAATAGTATATTTTTCCCATGAACATTAATAGTGTGTACAATATATATATACTTTCATATATTCCATCGTTTTTTTTTTTGGTTTTATAACCCCCATATATACAACCTAAAACGTACTATAATTTAGGAACTATAATTGCTTGAAATTTGCCCATCATATAATTATTTTTTATTGTATATATGCATTTGAGGTTTATTGTATGTATTAAATGAAGAAGGGAGTCAACACCCAACATATGCATACGAATAGGCATGAAGTTATAATCTAGTTTTAATATGGATGAGGAAAAAAATGTTTTAATAACTTGGCTGTCTCTAATAATTAAAGTGTCATATATAATGCATGATTCTCTATTTCTCTTCCTTGAACTAAATTCTCTTCTTCGAATTCTTTAAATATTTTCGCTTTAATATGTTGATTAATGCTCTGTGGTCCATGCATCATGCATGGTCTCCATTCCCATAAAAGGAGAAACTATTACCTAGCTAAGAACTTTGCCAATTTCGTGTTCCTTCTACAATAAAGTTTCAAGACATATGTTTGTGAAACTTTATTATATAGTATTCAATAATTATATATACTATGTGGTTAAAATATGATTAGATTGTCGTCCAAAATACATTTTTTAGGACACGAAATGGACTTAGACAATGACCGAGATGGAAAAAATAAAAAAAGGAAGATGTTTTCTTTATCTGATTGATGATTAGATATAAAGGAAACCCTATCAATATTTTGAAACGTGTATTAGAATAATATTACAGAGTGATTATTTAGGTTTCCATGCAAAAGTTTTTATTCTTCCGGCCTTTGGAAAAAAAAAAGACGTTGAAAAGCAAACATCGTTCACGAACGACTAACATGTCTTTATTTATCATGGGTCCAAAAAAGGGTTTTCTTTTCCATATAGAATTTGTAGACTTTGCATTGCATTGCATGGAGAGTTATTGTTTCTTATCAATAAAAAGAAAAGCTCATTTTAGAGAGTTACATTAAAAGCAGAGCACAACAACAAGAGATGTCTTTCTTTCCTTCCACTATCTTTCCCTTTTCTTTTTTTCCCCTTTCCTTTGTTAAAGAGGTGAAATATTCAACTTCTTCTACGTCAAAAAAATGAAATAAAAGCTATCTTTATTACTTACATAAAACGTGTGGAACTTTGTCATATACCAAAAGGGGCACTGGAATTCTGAAGTCTGATAGATAAATCGAAGTATATTGTACATTTGATGATCATGAATGTATCAGAAAATCAGAATTAATTCAGAAAAAGAAAGATATCAAAATCTCTCTAAGTTAGATTGATGTGATATTTGGGTTACTGTTTAGTCTTTTGAATTCCACTAGTGAGGAAAAAAAATTTTGCTTTTAATCAGTGCCATGATGAAAACATGGCCGGCCTTGCATGTTAACTCACTGGGCCCAAAAATTAATTAAATTTTAGAAGAAGAAAAAAATTAGTAACATCGATCCATGAAAGACTTAAACATGATTAAGCAAAAAAGCAAAATAATTTAGTACCCGAATGTCAAAAAAGACATGAAGGAAGGAAGGAATGGTGGTTTCTTTTTTGTTGTGTGTATAAATTTGGGATATAGAAGAAGAAGAAGAGGGGAACATAAAGGCTGTTGGATCACATGCACATCACATTCTCTTTTTTTTCTTCTTCTCTTCTTTTTATATACTGTGGCTCATGAACGTTAAAAAACCAAAAAAAAAAAAAAAAAACATGACCCCACAATTCAAGGCTGCTGCTTCCTGCTACTGATCTAATTTGTTCTTAAATCCTCCTCAATCCAAGGGATTCTTTGTGTTGATCTTAACACAAATTTTGGGTCCCCCCATCATCTTCACCATCATTTCATGCATATATATGAAAGTCCCACTTCTCCATTTTTACTCCTCTTTGCAAACCCAAAAAATTTGCCTTTTAAGTGTGCCATTTTTTTCTGTTTAAAGTTCATCTGCCAATGATAATGTTAGTATTTAGTACTGCCTAGATTTAAATAATTGGCAAGAATTCCGGATTCTCGCCGCCCTCTTTCATCGAAATTCGACTTCAAATTATTGTAATTTGATCGGATAGTGATGGAGAGATAGATACTCACCCTTGGAATCATTTCATCATTTGCCTTGTTGGGTTGATCCGGGCAGCCCCAATTTCGTCGAAAATTAGTTACTATCTTTTTCACATGGTTAAAATATAGTATTTTTTGTAACTATATATATATACAATAGCCATATTTTTGATGATGATGAATAATAATGATGGAAATATTATTGCCAACTAATTATCCACTATATATGGCAGTCAATCATGTCGACCAAAAAGCTTGCAACTTAGCTTGGTCTTGATTATTCCATGAAACTGACCAATCCATACATGAAAATGATAGGCCTCCTTCGTCCACTGTTCTTCCACTGTCACGCGCGGCGCCCTTCAACTTTATCAATTCTGTTTTCATAATCCAAACACTAGTTTAACTGTGTAATAAAAATGACAGTAGATTTTTTACTTGTAGTATTAATTAGGTAGTTAAGGTTCCCTTTGATTTGATATTATGAAACAAATAGGGAAACCAAAACAAAACAACATTAATCGATCAAACGAAACTTCAATTCTCTGGACATGTTCTGTTTTGAGTGTTGACTAAAATGTCTTGCTAATTAATTACTAGTTAGTTAGATTAATGTTGTTATCCAATAAATTTGAATTGGAGAGCTTGTGGGATACAAAAATGATTAAAATGGGTTCCCAAAAAGACCAATTAAAAAGGCTTTTGATCCCAACTTGATTCAAAAGAAACTTGTGGTCATTATTAAAGAGAAGACATTTTGGAAGGCCTGCTGCTGGCTATAGTGCATGGCTCTTGAGTATGATATATTAAGTTAAAAAAAACTTTAAAACGATAAATAATTCCTCAAATGAAAGCTGCAACATTTGAAAGGTATTTGGGCAAACAAGGACGTGAATTTAATGTGGGAATTTTTGTTCTTACTTCTTAGGACCACTGTTTGCCAAAAGTGAAGCCAACAAGCAATAAGAGGGAGGGATAAGACTTTCTCTTTTTCTTGGTTTCATCTACATTACAACGGAGGAATCCCATTTCCTTAATTTCTCCATTTCTCTATACGTACAAAAGTATGATAATAAGACAATGTATGAGACTTGATCAAATGGTTTGCACTTTGCAGATAAGAAATAGTAAAAGTTTCTATTTGGACGACTAAAAGTATATATATGCTTTCTATATATAATTAATCCTGATCAAATTCGATATTGGGGTATTAATTTCTTCTATAAACATTAATCTTAAGATACGCATTTCGTCACATGAACATTTTTTAAAGTACTCATATATATACATAATACATTGACTCATATCAAACTGAACATATCCGTGTAGACCATAATGGCTTTATCTGTTCTTCTATATATAATTAAACCTTATCAAATTCGAAAAATGGGTAACTTTTGCCATAAACAATTTTAAGATACTTATTTGGCCACATGAACATTTCTTAAAGTATGTACTCTTCACAAGGATGTATCGATTCATATCAACTGGCAAACCTGTGTACGTCATAATGTCTTTATCTGTTCCTAAGCAACAAAAAATAATCTGTCTCTGTATAATAAGAAGATAAGATACTATAGGTAATCGAGGTAATGTAACGATCTAATTAATAAAACTGAAATTATTAATGTAATAATTAGATTATAATAAAGGGGAAAGTGGGTTTGTAAGGAAATGCACATGGTACAAAAACAAGATGTGCAATTGTTTTTGTGATAAGAGAAAAACGAGGAAAAACAAAACACTTGAAACAATGCAAATACAAATATTCCATCTTACATTTTTGGGGACCCCCTTACCTTAGGAAGTGAGGCAGATGAGATAGGTAGATAGTATCAAAACAATATAAAAACTATATAAGCTTATTAGCCTCGTACCCGAGGCAGAAGCTGTGGGTATCACAAGATACATTTTTTCAGTTTAAAAATGGAATAACTTTGACAGTGTAAGATCTCACACATTGGAGTCCCCAAAAAAAACAAATAATTCACGGAGTGTACAACTTCTGAAAATCCAAAATTTAAATGGAAAAATATTAAAGGAAAAAGGCAGAAAGAGAAAAAAACAAAGTGGAGGTAAGGCCATTAGAGATAACTCAAAGACCCCACAATGAGAAAGAAGCAAGAAAAAAAAAACTTGAAAAAGAAAAGGAGAGGAAAAATATTCAGCTTTATAGGGAATAAGGAGGAGGGTTGGATGATTGAACTAGACTAAATATAATTACAATTTCATTTTTATTTTTTGTTCTAATGTGTTTTTTTGTAATAATGAAGATAATAAAGATAGGAAGGGGAATGGTGAAAAAAAGGGAAAGTAAAGCAGAGAGGGGGGCAATGACAGGACTGAGATCGGCTGGGGTTAGCGGTGGGAGGTGGAAGTGGAAGTGGAGGTGGAAAATGGAGTAATAATAATAATAATAATAATAATAATCCTAATAATCATAATAATAACAACAATAATGGATAGCAGATAGTTATAATCATGGGGGAAGCATATTCACTTTCCTCTTTGTCATCACTTTCTAAGGCATGATTAGAAAAAAGTTCATCAATCTTCTAACCCCACATTTCTCTCTTAAACAAAAAAGCAGTAATCTCTCTTCTTCTCCTCCACTTTTTCTTCTAAATCCCAAATAATTATATAAAACTTGTTTCCCAAGTCTTCTACATATTATATACTAATTAGAACATTATTAGTGGGAGAAAAAGTTTTGGGTTTTAGTTACTATACTAATTAGTATATTATATATTAAGATTATGTTTGTACACTAATCTGCAAGTGATTTATCAGCTTGGGTTTAGCTTTAAGATTTAGTTGGTCCTTTTTTTTTCTTTCTTTCATTGCATGGGGCTTGGTAAAGGTGACAATGGCTGTTCAACTACTAGAGTACTTTTGTTAAAGAAGCTAATTGGTTCAAAAAACTGCTCATTTCAATTGTGATGAACACTATCATAAAGCTGAATAGTGGTTTGAGTAACAGGTTTTTGAGTCAGAAAGAGCTGCAAATATTCCTTATAGCCTCATAGCTCATTCTCCACTTTTTTTTCTCCATGATGTATTGCCCATTGGCTCACCTTTTTTTCAGTTTGGGTTGAAAGGCTTTTTTAGATTTCTGCAAACGAAAGCATTGGAAGCCATCTTGTCCGAATGATAATATGGGGTCAGAGACCTGTTATTACCTCATTCATAAAGAGTTTACTTGCTTATCTAATATATCTGTTCTTCTAAATAAGGCCACCAAAGAGTGATTGATCATGGCAATAATATTGTACCAAATTAAGCCCTTTTCTATGGTTACTGGTTAGCCCAAGGAAAGGGGCGGTCCATACTCCATACTATACTAAAGCCAAAAGCCCACCTATTGAAAAGAGAATCAGGGTTCCAAATTCTGAGTCCATTTTTGAGTCTGAACCATTTATGGTTGATATGGTTTTTTAGGTAGTTAAGGACTTAAGGGTACGATATATACAATAATGTTGAATTGGATTCTTCGGCTCAACTCATTATGACACTTGGAACGGTCCTTAATAGTCATTCATATGCCTGCAATCTAAGTAGTGCTTTTTCTGTTTCTGGCTTAAGATGGAGAGATTAATAAATTCAAGAAGATACACGTTTCCAGAAAAAGGAGAAGGAGATGCGACTTTAAAAAGAGTCGTGCAAGCCAGGTTATAGAAAAGTGTGTTTCTATTCTATCAAGAAACAGATTTTTACTCAAAAGTCTTAAAAAGAGAAACGAAGAAGGAACCCACCAACTGCAAAATGCAAATGGCTAAATGGCTATATGGAATGGATCCGTGGCCCAATCACCTTTCTCCTTGTCGTACCACAATAGAAAAGTTACATTACATGCCTTAACTTGATTGACAGTTGCTTAAGATAATATTTTACAGTTTTTCTGCTCCAAGTAATAAGGTAAGTTTCTGCCTTATCTGGAAGAATTAAGTGTTACTAAATCTTAGGATCTATAACTCTCCTGAAACCTCGGGAACTATCTCTAGTGCTAAAACCAAGATAAACAGTAACTTCAAGCCCAATTCCAGGGTAAGGCCATGTTTTGACTTTTGACAATACAAGAAAGATATTGACTTAGACTTGGCATAAGAAGAAGAATAGAAGATGACAGTTGCTAAGGCCCAAAGCGAGTAACGATTGAAAATGGCCACCCTTGCTCCCTTACTGCATGAAACTGTTAACTGTCCAATGCTGCAACAGCTAGATACTCCCTCAATCTTCCTTGTCAACAGGTTTTAGTTCTTTAACCGAAGTTTCTACATCTTTCTCATGTCATATAATACTAGTAATACAAGTATCTTACATGAAAAGACCGGCCCAGATTCATTTTGGGAACCCACAGCCCTGCCAAAAGGGCAATTCCGACCTTTCGTTTTTCCCCTGTCCTGTTCTGCTCTGCTTCAAGGTGTATGTTTTATGATGGGGTATTTCTTCAGAACTAGAAAAACAATGGTGCACCATACAAATACAGCTACGAAATTAGTCATAAAAGGGAACATACCTGAGAACTTTGAAGTCATGTCAACTTTCACTCCACTAAATGAATACTATCAGACATCCTTTCTTAGTTTCTGTGTGATTAATACCTCCATATATTTGGTGAGAAACCTTGCTTAACTATTCTTGACGAATTTCAGACAAGCCTAGCGTTTCCTCTGACCCACACTCAGCTTTCTAAACTCCCAACCACAGTGCATTTCTCTATATGACCACATAAATAACCAAGACTCAATGACCATCATCAACCTAACATATGCTTGATCTTGCCCTGTTGTAAAAGGTATCCAATCATTTTAAAAACCATTTCTAACACTTCAATGAGCCTTCTTGCAATCACATACTATGGCATCCCTAACAAACTGCAGCCTAGCTGCATAAAACCAGATAGCATTGAGCAGGGAAAACATAAAAACCTAATCATACGTCCATTCAGTCAACCTAAGAAGGTAATGATGCAGAGCCCTTAACATGCAAGACGTTTCTTTTACGAAGATGTTTAAAATATAAGATGGTGCAAGAACAACAAATAAACGGCAGCCAACCATCACAATCACAAGAATACTGGATATAACTTTAGTATATTATAATATTAAAATTTTCAGATGTATATCATTACATAAAGACCTCCATGCCAATAAACTTAGACGACTGACACAGGGGACAAAAACTAAGCTTGCTTTCACAACCTTTACACAGACAGAGATGCTTACATGGTAACAAAAGCATGCAGGCTTCATTCACTCTGCAAACCTTACAAGTCATCAACTCTTTCATGTCAGTATTCTCCTTGCAAAGCAGGTGGAAATCAATGGCTCGGCCATTGCAGCATGAAGCAGTATCATCAACCTCACTATCACCACATCCTTCCTTACTATCTCTACTTTGAGCATAAACTTGCTGAAGATTAAACTTGAGGGCAGTAATCATATTCTCATTGTATCTGGCACGCTGCTGCCAGGCACCCGCTTCCATGGTCAACTGCTCCATTCGCTCTTCAAGTTCCATATTCTTCTTGTTGATGTTCTCCACTTCTGCTTCTTTCTCACGAAGTTTCTGAAAAACTCTCTCTTCCACAGCTGAAATGGTCTGAAGTTGGTTAGCCTGAACCTTCTCCAACACAGATTGCCTCAAGCGGTCGCCCTAATTAGAGAAAAGTGAATCATTAGAATTTTCACCAGAAGTCAAAGTGAAAAGTGAAAACTGCTTGATGACCAACATGCATTGTGTAAGAAGGATAGAAAGCGAATGCTAAAACAAACCATGAAAAATAGGTTTCACTACCATGAACATCATCATACTCATATAATCAAATAACGTAGCTCTTCACTAACAACCATTTGAACAAATACACAGACAACTCCCATAAGGACCTCGAAGAAGAAACAAGTGGATAAACCACACATTCTTCAAGTAAGATCATGACTCAAAGCATGGATAACAGAAACACTCTCCAATCATAGCATGACCCAGCACTATAGATTCTCCCAAAACTGATGAATTAACGTTAGTATTATTTATCATGAAAGCAAAAGAGTTCATTTAATTCAATTCCCCGTTATATCTATGGAGTACATAAATTATTAATAAGTGATAAAGTCAAATAGTGGGTGGTTAAAGATATCTAATTGCTATGACTTATTAAAAGAAAATGAAAATAGAACAGGAAAGAACAGTTCCTTCAAACAAAGCTCAATAGATTACGTTACAGATGAAGGGAAAACACAATGAACATATGCAGGACATGCAAACGCTGGACTTACTATCATTAGCACTTTGCAGCTAGATAACGACAATAACAACAATCACGAACCAAATACAACAAAATAGTATAAAATGTGTTAACTTGGAAACCATCTTATCCACAATTAACGGAATGAATAACCGAACTAATAAACTACCAAATATAGTTCTGAAACAAATACAAAAAGCAAAAATTTAGCATGAAAGTAGGAGAAACGTATGTTCATTCAATGACCAGACATAGCTTATTATCCACACATGGCAGAAATCACATCCTAAAACAATGAATAAATCCATGCAACAAATGTGGAATACAATAATTAAACATCTACAATTTCCATCTAACTATATTTTCAACAACCAAACACAAGGCCAGACCTGAACTTTGAGGAATCTATCGATCTCTGCATCTTGTCGTTGCAACTCATGATCAATGTCGTCACCAATGAGTGACAACAAAGCAGAATCACCGGAAGAAGCCATCCGATTAGTATTATCTAGTGACAAACCTAACCCTGTTGAAACTGAACGCGGTTGAAAAAAATCAACAGAGGATATCTGTGAATTGTTCTCCAGAAAATCTTGTTCCTTTAATTTTTTCCTTTTGGGCTCAACCCCATTATTCCACTGCAGCTCAGCTCCTCCATCACTTCCATCAGTCACCGGAACTGGACCCGGTGCAAACCCAACAACATGAACTAAACCAACAAAATCAAGTAAACAAAGAAATAGAAAATCATTATCAACATACCCAGTTATGAAAAGATTGTTTTTCGTAAATGGAACTAAAAACCCCAGAAACATTAAACAAAAAAGTTCATATTTTGATGCTGATAAAATTAGCAAAAAAATGGCCAGAGAGAGAAAAATGTGGTAATTTTAAGCTAACTTAGCACCAAAAAAGTTGAAATATTTTTCCTTACCCTCATTCAATTCATCATGAGATTAAACAGAAAATTTCAAAATATAAATAAATAAACAAACAAAAGAGAAGATAGAGGAATTACAAGGAGGGACATAAGGAGGATGCTGAGACTGATCTTGTAAAGCAGGCGTGTTGTAATAAGCAACTGGCGGAGAAATCTGACCGTCCATTGCATACAAGTTCCTGAAATCAAACATAGAAAGAAAAATATTACAAATTCTTTTGTTAGGGTTTTGTTTATTCTTTTGCAGGAAATGAAATTTAGTTTGTAGTAATTAAAGTTTGATTTTTATGTTTAGGGCTTACCTGAAATTCTTAGATTGCTGTTGTTCTTGTTGCTGCTGATGGAGTTGAGGTTGGTATTGTTGTTGAAAGTGGTGCTGAGGGAAAGCCATTTTTGGAGATTGAGAGAGTTTTTTTTTTTTTTTTTTCCCCTCTCTAGAGAGAGAAAGGTGAAGAAGATGGAGTTTTTTTTTCCTTGCCAAATAGAGAGAGAGGGTGGCGAGGTGGCCGATGGAGAAGATTCTTTTTATTTCTAGTTTAGCCCTTTTATTTTTTTATTTTTTCCTATTCACCATAATAACTCTTTAATTTGCCCAAGTGACCCCTTGTTGATTTGTTTCTTACTTTCTTTTGGACTAGGCCCATTTGGATAGAGATTAGTTCCATTTTTCAGGTCCAAAGTTCCTCATTAGAATTTTTTTTTATATTGGAAATTCTCAATTATTAATTTATTATTACACATATAAAATAAAATAAAAAAAAGAAAATTCTAATATATATGATGATTTATGATACATAACTATATATATATATATATTGGTGTCAATATCTTGATTTATGATGTCATTCTATGAAGATTTCTGACATATTTTCCCCCAATTAAAACTTTTTGTCTACTGTTATTCCTTTGAAAAATAGTTGAAGATGTAAGGTTCAAATCCTACCTATAATTCCTTATTGATAGTATTAACTGAGCATATAATAACTAATAAGCTTTACAAGACACATATTTTATTGTGGCTCGACGTTGGAGCTACAATCACAATTTCTTTTTTCACCAAAATAAAGATACTTGTAAGAACAAATATTAAGCAAAGCAACCATATTCTTGAGAAAGTAAATTAATATTACAGCAAATATAGGAACAAATTTTGTAATTATCTTCATAAATCTAAAGTAAAGACAAATAATGCAACTTATACATAAATAGAATGGATAAGACAATTTTTACCTAACACCCTATATAACGTTCAATTTTGTTGGGATTGTTTGTAAGTTAATACTATTGTCGGATAAAACTCCTCTCCCATCTCTTGTGTTTTATTGTGCCACATCCACTAAATGATGATACGTATCCTTTTTCAATTTTCAATGTTATTCCTTGTTTGTCTAGTTAAATTAAATTTTATATTTTCATTCTAAAAACTATGAGGAATGTATTAAAATTTAGGACTAACCCTTATATATAATTATTTTTTGTTAATTCGGGGCTAAATCTGGTTTTAATTGGGAATTTTACTATTTGTTAAAATTCGAAAACAAATAAGGTATAATACTGAAACACATGGCATAATTTGGTGGATGAGACACGGTGGAGGTAAAAAAAATGGAGGGAGAGGATTTAATTTCCTATCTGAATGGGGGTTAAGGGGTTTCATAGCCTAAGACGCTTCCAAATTCATAAGGGGAAAAACGTGGATGGTCAGTCACATTCTGGTTCTGGGGCTGAAAATAGAAAAAAGAAGAAAAGATCTATTCTCATTGGCATTGCTCTTTATGTTAAACATGTTTAATTTCACAACTTGGAAGGTTTGGTATAGTATCATTAAATAATAGTACGAATCTTCATTTTCTCAAAAAAATAATACCAATCTTCAAGCTGCCTAATTTGACTTTTAATCACCTCAAGAGTAGATTATTTTGTCAATTAGTTCCATTCAAGATCATACCCAAGAAAGATTGAATCAACAAATACTAGCTAGTATCTGTGTTTTTTTTTTTTTTTTTTTTCAAATCATTGATTGGTATGCAAAATAAGAATAACTATTCATTCTTATTTGTCTAGTTGTCTTCCATCTTTTTATGATTTGAAGGAGAAATTGAATTGAAAAAATCTTGATATATTAAACTGTATCAAATGACTTTTTTCAATTGTCACCTTCCATAATTTCAACTGATATTGTTTTTAAAAATAAAATAAAGATATATTTGGTGTTATACCCACATTCGACTCTCAAGCTATATGCAAAATATGATAGTAATTTGGTTCTCCAACCTTTATTTAGGCCATTCCATCTTCATACTTCATACTTCAAACTTCTTTCTTCTTTGACGTCGGACTTGTGGGTATGACATAATGTGACAAGTTTAAAATCAATGTCAGTGTTAAATATGCCACATCAACATATGAGAGGATACATATGGTTCAAAAGAATTAAAGTATGGTGGTAAAATTGTCTCAAATAGAAGTTAGAGAGTCAAATCATCACTTTTTAGATAGTTAGATGATCAAGATGAATATTAAGCCGAATATATTCTTACAAGCAACCATAAATATCAACTTGGTCCATAGGGTTTGTGTGGCATTATTAGTCATACAATTTTTTCTTCTGTGAAAAGAGAATGAAAAAAAAAAAATCACTAAGAATTGTATTTCTCTTGAACTCTTTCAAGTTTCAATCATGTGATTGAAAGGCAATAATCATGAGTGTGTCTAAGCACATGGATTCGTCCGAGTTTTAAGAGTTTCCAACCAAAACCTGATCTGCTTGATGGAGACCATACCTAAACCCAAGAGCTTAAACCCTCTCACTTAAACTATATATGCAGTCATTACTAAAATCTAATCCTTTCACGAGGGTTGCTTAATGATAAGATTGTTGATATAATAATATGGGACACGCTAAAATCGAAAATGAAGTAATCAGAAAAGGCAGAAGCAAGTTGGAAGGAGAGAGTTAATAGAGGCAGAGGTGTAACAGGGCAAGGGCCAGTATTTTTATCAGTATCTTTAATTAGTGTAGTCGGCAATGTACCATCAATTTACATGTGACTACTGTCGCCTACTCCAACAAATGATTCAACCTTCCATAATTCTACCCTTCTTCTCTTTTTAACACTTGCCAAATCTAACTCTCTTCTTCAATCTTCTTCAGTTCTTCACCCCATTTTGGCCAGAGCTAGCTCATCAAAGCAATCGCATCAATGGCGGCATCCAGATTTGTAACAGTTGTTCTTTTCGTTTTCTCAGTGCTATTACTGACTACTTTCAGCAGCAGCAGTGGTCAGGTTGTTGATGATCGTACCAGTTTCAAGCTCATGATGAATGAAGAAGTTGAATGGCCATGGAAGATGTCGGCGGCGTATGATGAGTTGGGTGGTGGTGATGAAGAGGAAGAAGAAGAAGGTGGAAATGGGATTGATGGAAGGAGGTCTCTGTATTGGAAACCAATGCATTATTACATTTCTTATGGAGCGCTTTCTGCTAACAGAGTTCCATGCCCGCCTCGCTCTGGGAGATCTTATTACACTCCTAATTGTTTTAGAACCAGAGAGCCTGCTAATCCTTACTCTCGAGGCTGCTCTAGAATCACCCATTGCAGGAGATAAAAGAATAAATGTATCCATTTTCTAGTTTTTGTTTTTTCAAGTGAACATTGTTCGATTTGATTTGTATTTTTCTCTGTTTCACTAATCATTGTTGTTATATTAATAGGAGGAGGCTGTTGCTTCTTTTTCTCCATAATATTGCTTTGAGATTTCAATGTCACAGATCTGGTATATGATTTGTGTCAACTGGCAACTAGCCAACTACCAAATGAAGTTAATTACTCTGGCTTTTAGCTGCTGGATTCTCTTTGCAGGATTCTTTTAGCTGTGAAATGAAGATGAAAATGCAAGAAATGCTATCTATGCCTCATCAGACCAAAAAAATTTGGTCAATGAATGAATGCACACTGCAGTATACAAAATGGCAACTTTTTGCAAGTTTAGATTTGATGGCTGAGTCAATGATATCTCAAAAACTCACCAGAAAACTGTAGTTTGTTTGGTTATTTTAGATCTTTTGGAACCAAAAGCTAGCTTATTGAGCCATAGTGGCAAAATAAGCCTTGACCTCTCTTAACAATGATGAGATCAAAATTTCTAGGATCTGTAATCTGTATTTGGCAAGGTCCAGCTTTCTCTAAGGCTTTACCTTCAGTACTCACATTTTTGTTGGGAGTTAAATGATTTAATCAGATACGAAGCAATAAAAGCAATAGAAAAGTGATTATAGTCTGTAGAAGAGTTAATGATAGTACTTTTCCTCTAAATGTTAAAAAATCTTATACTACTACCAAAAAGTAGTAATTCAACAAGACAGACTCGCCATTATTGATTCTAAGCACTGATTTTGAGATCATTAAGTAAATGATAATTACTGATCCCAGAATCCGAATAATGATCATTTTCTCCATTTAAATATAAACTGAACCATGTGCATGAGAGCAAACATGTGCACAAAACAACAGGACATCCAAAATGGACGAAGGTTGTCTTCAAGTATCATTTATCCATTTAATAATTGTTTCACAAACGATGCTTGTCCCATATTTTATTACCTTGCTTATTAGGACATTCCCTGCAATTCACATGGCCAATGACAAATGAGTCTGTAACAAAATGTTTTGCCTTAACCTGTCAAGATTTTTCATTCTTTTCTTGCACAACATTGAGATTTTTTCACTCTTAAATATGCCTTGAGGGCCTAAAATATGTTTCTGCAGGAGCTTTTAATCTATTTGTTGCAAACAGGAAGAAATTTTAAAGTTGCTCTAATTCTCCAACTATCCCAATTATATCAGCAATAAATAAATAAAATCAAGTTGATTCCTTCATATATAAACTTACTCAACCGACAGCTGAAATGTTTACCTAAAAACATTTAAAACTCTGCTATCATTCCATTATTGTATAATGTATGTATATATATAAAATTTTCGCCACTACATTTAATAAAAGAATGAATTATACATTACATTAATTAAGTAACAATTTTGACAAAAAATATATTATAAATTATTTCTTACTTTTACATTAAAAAAAGGGAAAAAATAAAGTAAAAGTCATCACTCACAAGTCACCACCGAATCCAACGTATATGTGTTCCTCACTTCCCGGGCAGACGGGCAGCCCTAATTAGTCCACAACCGCGTTCTAAACTCCCTACCCAATCCATCTCCAAACCTGCCCGCTTAGCTGTATCTCATTCATTTCCCACTTCTCTTCAACAAAAGAAGAACAACGAATTTAAAAAAGAAAAAGAAAAGAGAAAAATAAGAAAAAGAAAAGCCTCTTCAACGTGGTTGTTCATGTGATTTCGATCTATCAATGCGTTCAATCGTATGTGCACGATTTCTTGAGTGAAATGGGGACATTGAGTTTCTTGGGATCGAAAGTTATGTCACATTCGATCTTCTTGTTAAACTTTGGCTTAACCAATTTGCCCAAAACATAAGCTCTCGATCGGACAACGAAGCTCAGTTTAAGTGAAACTGGAAGAGATGTTGTGCCTGTTGAACTGCTCAAACCTGCTCCACTTCCGTACAATGGAACCTTGTTTCCCATCACCATTACAGTTACAGACTTCTGGCTCTTTCTTGATTGGTAAAACTTCTTAATCTGAAAAATGAATTAATACCCCAATTCAATAAATCTACTGATATTAAAGAATCAAGAATTTAGGGATATGGGAATGTTGAAGAAGTAATATTTTTGAGGTTGACTTACAGTTCCTGAAGCAATGGTGATTTGAGAATATGACAGATCTAGAGGAGTTGATGTGACATGAACGCCAAAAAATGTTCCAGTGTTGCGATAAAGCATTTTCACAGTAGAATTCATAGTGATCATATCAGTTGCCACACCAGTGAAATCCGAACCAGCTTGGATCTTGAATTGCTCGAATTTTATACTCTACAAGATCAAATTAACCAAATTTGATCATAACCCATTTCATAATAATTCAATACAAAGAGCTCAAAAAAATGGAAATTAAATTTAAGTGAGAAAAATTACCTGCATTCTGATCTTGGGTTTCTGGGGTCTGCTAGCTCCCCAGAGAATCAAAGAAAACAGAGAGAATAAAATGAAGAAACCCAGAACAAAAGCTAGAAAATAACATCTTCTAGGGAGTCCCTTTCGACGCTCTTCATCTTCAAGGAGTCCTTCTTCTTCAATCACATCACATTCTTTCCACTGCTTCTGTCCTTTCCTGGATGCTCCCCTACCCGATGCATCGTTAGGCGAGATCTTGCGGGATCCGGGTTTAAGCGACCCAGAAAACCGACTCGATGAGGATTCACGGGAGTGGCGGCCAACGGAGGAATGGGAGTGTGGTGGAGATCCCATTGGGCTGAGCACCGGCGTGGAGTGGAACGACGTCGTTGTTTTCTCTCCATCGTGAGAATCGCGTGAAGGGCTCTGCACGTAGTAAACTGGACGCCGCGGGGACCTCGTCGGCGATGATGGGGCGAGGCTCGTTACCTCTGAGTCTGTCTTGGCGTGCATTTTTGTTGGCGGCTTTTTACTTCAGCTCTCACACAACAACACAAACCAAAAACCTGTCTTTGCCTGAGATTATGTGGTCGGGGTTTATTACAATTTTCTGGGTTATGTTTTATTCTTTGGATTTGTGTGAGTGTTTATGGTGACTTTATGGAGTTTGTAATAAGCTGTAGTTTGTCAACTGAGAGAGTGAAATTGAAGGAAGAAATAAGTTAAAGATTTTTGTTGTAACGCGTGGAATAATAGAAATATAAAATTTTGAAGCTTTTTTTTTCCCAATTGTTAATGGAAAAAAGAAAAATATTCGGACAATGGGGATTGGAAGACAAAAGAGAAAATGGTTTTTATGTGAGTGCGGTTTGAGAGTTTGGGGGTTAGGGAGAGGAAGCAGCGTGGAACTCATTAGTTACCCGACAGCCATGTTACAGTTGGCAGCTCTTGCTTGACACCGCACCACCAAACCATTATTGTTCTCTTCCTATTTTTCCCTTTTTGCTAATTTTCTTGTTTTCTTTGCGCCACGCCGCCACTTAGCTGTTTGCAGTTTGCCTATAATGCTATAAGCCTATCATAGGAGTTTTGCGAGATTGAAATTTTGATTTGGACTTATTTTTCTGGTTTGGGCTCAAGCTGAGACTGTTGGGTACAAATTTAACAATTTCATTTCGAAAAGTTTTTTCATAACAACTCTTGTTCAGTTAAAGTAAGCCAAATGATGACGTTGCGTGGAAGAGTTTTCCCATTTAGAATTCAAAACGACTGAATTTCGGATAACTCAGAACTCAATGAGAATTTACCAAAAAAATAATGGTGTTATTGCAAATGAGAGGCGTTGTTTTGTTTTGTTTTCTTTATAGTGATGGATGGAGAATGGAGAATGAAGAATCAGTCACAATAGTGGACATAGCATCGGCCAGTGACCGACCGTTCAAAATTTGGTGGTTCTCTGTTCTCATACTCTATTGTCCTCATTCCTTATTTTATTTTGCAATTCTGTCCTTTTTTCCCCCTTCGGTGGTTTGAACTTTGAAGGAGACCATAAATCAATAAACTGTGATTGATGATTTGTTTAGGAATTAAGAGAAAGAGATGGCAATTGTGGATTTGTGGGTCACATTTGCAATCTTTACATCAACGGCTGGGATGTCAAGCTTGTCTATGGGGGCTCCACTTTGTACCATGTGAGCCCATGTGTAAAGAGATATCTGCCCATCTTATGTCTCTTCTCTATGTCTATATTTTCATGTGTTTTATTTATTTTTTTGGTCCATAATTAGATTATGATACCATTTTTGTTACTTTATTTAGATTAGCTAGATAGGTAGATATGGATACCTTCATTTATGCTGAAGAAACCTTGTGCATCCCTTCCTCCTCACCCTTTTTTCATATGAATAAAATAAAATTTTAGTATTAATTCCAAATAAAACATCCTTTGCAAGCAGAAGCAGGACTAATAGAACACAATCTCATGGCTGAAACCTCAACAAAAAACATATACACTGTTGGGGCCTTAATGGACTCACACCGAATTAGGACACCAATTAGCGGCACTGATCCCTAGGTAAGTAGTCTGCAAAACAAGTAACACCTGACTGGCAGGGGGATGCCTTCTGTTAGCATTCCGATGCTTAAGTCAGTTTTCCTTAGAGGTAAGGAATATTAAGAATCAGTGCTATAAAGTAGTAGGGTTAGAAATCATACCTACAAATAGGGTAATCCTAGGATATTTATAGGGTGTGTGAGGCGGTTAAGTCGGTTACCTCCACACGTGTGCGTAGTCGAGTCGTTAGATCCGCGCGCTGACCCGCCTAGGACCCGAAGCGTGTGGCATTGAGATGTGTGAGGTCTATTAGACAGGCTTTGGCCTTATTGGGCCTCCTAAGACCGTCCGGCCCATATTGACCTGTAGGGCCCTACTTTTATATCCCTTGGGCTTGTTTTCTTGGAGCTCTTAATTAGGCAATTAGGATATGCTCAACAACACTATCTCATGACTGCGCCCTGCCTTTATTCAGTTATTCATGCAAGGAGGATTTAACTTCTTACTTTTTTTCCTATAAAACTTGTTAGGATTCAGCTGGGCAAATACATAGAGGTAAGAGCAGAGAGCAGAGAGCCTTGGAAACTTCCTATAGCTAATGGGCTTGATAGCCTGTTAACTAAGGGACCTTATGTATTGGGCCAAAGCAAAATGAAAGGATTTTGGCAAAATATTGATAATTTTCTCATTAGAAAACGGGCCTCCTATCATAAATAGCAATTTGCATGGATTGTTCTGAATATTTAAGACCTGCCTATTACCTTCTTGCAGGGCTCAAATTGAACGAGAATCCTTCATTCAATCATTCTCTTCCCATAACCCATTTGCCAGTCAAGCCCATCGGGAAAAAGCATAGGCTAACAAATTTAAAATTCCCATTTCAGGATTTCATCAGTTTTAAGGCACATGTTCCCTTCATCAGCTGATTGTAGGACGATATCCATGTTTGACTAGATAAAACCAAAACCAAAAAGCTTGGGAGAAATCTCTACGTCTCATTTCATTATCTTAACTGACATGTGTATAATATATATTGAAGAATCTCAAAGTTGCAGGTTTTTTGCAGCAATCCATATTCTGCAGGTAATCTGCAATCTTTTACGCTTTCTCCTTTTCAACTCCTAAGGAATGGGCTCCAAAAATTATATTATCATCATCATCCAAATAAACTGAAACTGGTGGACCCATAAACGTGGGAAAAAACCCTTCCTGCGCATACAGTAGCTTTAAAAAAAAATCTGCATTTTGATTGTAGAATTATAATTAAGCAATTCATATTCCTTTCTTTCCATTTTCTTATTCCCTTCTTCTGGTCAAGATAGGTATGTGCAATATCGGGTTGGATAGGATTTTGCTTTTTGTTTGCATGCTAAGAAAATGATAAATTACAATTCATGATATATAATTGGCAAATAAATTATTCGTTTTTATCCAAAATATGAAAACAATAATTTAATTCCCCCCATATACATGATTGAAATAAGAAAGGATTCAAAAAATTATAAGGTGACACCTAACGAGCTAAGTAGCACTGATTGGCCTAAATGTCTGCAACAAATCTGGAAATGGATTAATATGTCTCTATCTTCATTCCCGCATATATATATGCCTAAGCGGTGACCAATTAGGCAATTATTTCCAAAGCTAAATGCAAATGCATATGATATAAATAATGAATGGGAAAAATATCCATGAAGTTTGATAAGATTTTGGCTATCGACCCTTAAGCTTTTCTATATAAGCAACTTCGATTGAGATTTGAGATATAGATTCCTAATCATTGAGACTCGTTTTGCATTCACATTTCCTTTTTTTTTCCAGAAAGGAAAAGATATATGGAAGAACTAGAACTTTCAGTCCACCTAGCTAATTGTCTGATATCTCCTTAATTTCTTGTGTATTTTTGCATGGACAATTGTTTAAGGTCACGTCATTTTCTACACATGGGATGGGATATTTTGTATATTTGTGGCGTGAGAAGACACATTATTGGAAAAGAGGTTCTCTTCATTTTTAATGGTTTTGAGTTGCCTGAATTAATTACAAATACTAAGCTGAAATTAACAATGGGAAAGTCGAATAATGTTTTCATGGAAAATAATTGATTTAATTTGTATGACTTATTAGTCGGAAGATCAACGAAATAATCATGCATCCAATAGGCCAATGATCAGATATTGACCTGATGAAACCCCTTCCAGACAAGCAACAACCAGCTTATCAATATTGTTATTTTTTAGTATCAATTATTGTCCATAAAGCATTGATTTAAAGTTTCAACTTTCTTTTTGCTTGTATGTCTAGTAATGTAGGGTCATTTTCCTCTTAAACTCCTGTTACAATTTCATTAAAAATAAGAAAGCAAAAGACTACTTGTTTCATTAGTCTAATAAATTCGTCTCAATTTCTTTCATTATAATATTTCTGTGACAGTAATTAGTTACTGGACAGCAACTGGGAATCAAATTAGAAAAGCACCTTATCCAAATAATTGCAACATGGCAAGGCAATGTAAATTTCTTTATTTAACTATAGCATTGAAACTTGAAGATCACGTGTTGGTAAGAAGACGAAGTTAATTTGTCATTCTATGATGTAACTTGTAGCAACTACCGGACTTCTGACAACATGTTTCCCTCCGCTATCTTCCCAATTCAGATACCCAAAAGACACTGCTTCATCCAGCTGTCTTGGACCTTCAATACTCAGCTTGAAACTTTTCTTCTCGTTTTTTCCTTTGAAAACTAACACGTCTGGTTTAACCGTTACCTTAACTCCCTTGATTGGCGTCACTGTCGCTTTGTACGTAAAGCTTCCTTCTGCCACATTAGTTACCGTTCTTGTAAATTCTCGTACGGTTGTGGAATTCGACTTCGCAGTAACGTCTCTAAAAACTGCAATGAAAGAAGGGTAATTAAGATCCAGAGAAGGATTGGAACAGTCGATTGACGACGATTTCGTGATGGTCTTAATTTGTGCCTCGGTAAAATTTAATGCGCAAAGCAGATTCAAGTAATCTTGGACAGTCGCATCGTAAATAAGTCCGGGGTCTAGCGCTTTGTTAGGGTTGACATGGCCAGCCCCCATTGCTAGAGGATCGGCAGGCCGGAGTTCTCTTCCGACATCCTTGATAGGCTTTCCGGTGTTGTCGATGACGTCAGAAGTTGTCATCAAGGCTGATCGGATGGCTGCGGAGCTCCAATCAGGGTGTGCACCTTTAACAAGTGCTGCAATTCCTGACACGTGGGGGCAAGCCATGGATGTTCCCGAAAGCAAATTGAATTCGCTATAGACAAGGTCTTCATTAACACGGGCCACGCCGAGGTTCGAAGGCCATGAAGCCAAGACTGAGTCGCCAGGAGCCATAACATCAGGTTTCAAAACAGAGGCACAGCTGTAAGATGGACCCCTTGAAGTATAACTTGTTACCGTTGGTGACGGTTTGGTTCCCAGGAAAGTTTTCTTAAACTCAATGCTGGCTTTTGGGTCATTGTTGTTCTTAATGTACTTGACCAAAATATCTCCATCTTTTTGTTCCAAGAACACGGCTGGAAATGGGGCCTGAGTGAACACATCCACGTCACTGTTGTTCGTTATGAAGACACCGGCGACATTTCCCGCAACTTGAACGTCGTTAAACTGGTCGCTGAGGGAATCTTCCTTGCCTGGATCTTGGCACACGACAATTTTGTCAACCACTTTTCTCAATTCAGCCGTGCTGTTGCAGGAATCCATGAAAACAATTGGTATTTGAGTTGAAGAAAAGTTCCCTGGATACAGAGCCATTCCATCGACCGAATTGCTTCCGAAACTCATGGTTGCGCCAAATTCTCTATCCATAGTGCCAGCAGCAACGGTTAAAACCCAAGGAGTTCCATTGTGTAAAGTTTCCACATCCGGTCCTTCATTTCCTGCAGATGTCGAGACGAATATATTCTTCTCAATGGCTGCAAATGTGGCAATTGCGATTGGGTCTTCATACAACTGGACTTGATCCAATCCCAATGACATGGAAAGAACATCACAGCCGTCGGTAATTGCTTGATCAATTGCCGCCATAATATCAGAACTCTCACCTCCTTCATCCCAAAGGGCTTTGTACATGGCAACTCGAGCCCCTGGGGCCATTCCTCTAGCGGTTCCCTTAGCATAGCCAAAGTAGGATGCATTTTTGACATAATTTCCAGCAGCAGTTGTTGAAGTGTGGGTCCCGTGTCCTTCGGTGTCTCGAGCAGAATTCATTGAGATGGTGATATTTGGGTCGCGAGCAATCAGCGCTTTATTGAAATACCGTGCGCCAATGAGCTTTTTGTTGCACAATGACGAGTTGAATTGGGTTCCACTTTCACATTCCCCTTTCCATTTCGATGGAACATCACTCATTCCACCGTCATTAAAACTTTCACTTTCCGGCCAAACCCCTGTGTCTATGACCCCAATAATGACGTCTTTGCCGAAATCCGACACCGGCCAAGCCCCTGAGTCGTAATTCAGGCCAAGAAACTTGTAACTATGAGTGGTGTCAGCCTTGATGGTTCTGTCTCTAATAGACGAAACATACCCTGGAGCCTTTTTCAAGGCCTCAAGCTCTTCCGGTGTGAGACTTGCACTGAAACCATGAATAACATGGTTATAACTATACAGAAGTTTAGAAGAAGCAATTGTTGCATTGGTTTTGGCTACCAAGCTGGTTGATAATGAGGAAAGGGTGGCCAAATACCAGCTTTGCTGACCGGAAAATGCTTTGGGCATGGCGGATAAGTCCATGTGGACAATATAATTGTCAGATTGTGCTAGAGTAATGGTAAAAACAGAGGAGATACTAAAGGAAAGCCAAACATACAAGAATTTGACATGATTGGCTGCCATGGAAAGAGAAATTGGAATTTGGAATGGAGATATTATTTTTGGAGGAGCACTAAAATGAATTTGGTGGGCTTATATAGGGAATTTGGAAGCGTGGGAACATGAATTTATTCTTCACTTCTTAATTTCTTTCCAACTTGCTTGGATGGAACCAAAAGTTAAAATACCATAACCTATCTAAATCCTAAAGTCTCCCCCACTACGCTTTTCTTAACTGTGAACTTGCTTGCATAATGGTTTAACTTTCGTGGGCTGTGGTCTAGCTTGGCTCTGTGGCCAATTTCGATTCAGGACCATCAATTTGGGTGCTTAAAAAATGAATCCCATTTCTCCCCAAAGTTTCAGTGGATAATATATATACCATAGACAGGGAATGGGTATGTAACCTCTGCAAGGACCACAAATAGCACTATATATATTAATGGATTCAAAGAGGGCAAATGTTGATGTGAAGTTGGTTCTGTTTTCTATCAATTTCGATCACATTAATTCTCACAGGAGATTTATTATATCATTAAGTTTGATTCTATTCCTTCCAAAATGGGTTGGAATTATAAAACGGTTTTATTACTCAAATGAGTCAAGTTTTGATGATATCTCCGGAGGGTGAAGCAAATTTGATCTACCTAGGAGGACTTGAGACAAAAAAACTTCACTGATTGGAGAAAAGTCCGCGAGCCCACCATGTGCAAGCTCATCACAACAGAACAAATCCCTTTATGATCACTCGAATATAAATTTTGACTTTGTTAATATCCACTCCATACGGTAGATTAATGGAACTAAAGCAAAGGCCATTTTAGTGGTCATTCATTGTCTAATGTAGCATTTTCTTTTGTAAAAACAGAACATAATGATCTGAGCATACGAGGAATTTGATTTATGTTTGCATTGGAATTGGAAGTTGTTTTTCGTTGGTTTTTGTTTTTCTTGTCTTCTGCATGAAAGTAACAATAATTTATAGGGAAGGGTTTCATCATGGAAATCATCCACGTTAAAGTTAGCGCCTGTCTCCCTGTTATGTCTCAAGCTTTGATTGGTTAATGATGAATTAGTATAGGGAGCTGATTGGAAGGCAATGATTGCCTTGAGACATTGGAAACATTATTGAAGCACGCAACTCAAATTACACTACAAGTTTTTGTAAATTGTGCTATCTTTCACTATAGTAGTTTGATTTTTTTTTCGGTTGCTTCAATCCTTATCCTGTATTTGTTCAATGTCAAATTTCTACTATGTGGGTGTTGTTAATAATGGTACCGTACGTTAATCAAGTCTTAAACTCATATAAAAAGTCCTCAATTTCCTTTGGAGTGTTTTTTCAAAAAATGGGTTAACAATTAAATTTTGTTTATCTCCCACTTCATATAAGGCCATTTGTTGTGATCATTAAACCTTTTCTACATACACCAAATGCAATTTCATCCTTCAAAAAAGTTCATATCTTTCAAACAACAAGAAATTGAGATCATGATAGCTCAATTAGAGTAATTATAATGATGAATTAATCCTTGTTTGGTAATAATTTGAATAAGAAATGGAGGACCATTTGCCCGAAGTGGGAGTTAAACGCGTAGACTATAAATAGGTAGATAATTATTTTGATGGGTGGTGGGTGGTATAAGGTGTCAAACACCAACCTTAATGGGGGCATTTTTCATTGCTTTTATTTGGCCAAGAATAGAAAGATGTGTTGCTTGTGGTCCTTTTTAATTAATTTATTTTCAAGATGGTAATCACTCTCTCTTAATAGGAAAGACTTTCGATATTAAGATCTTTCTTAGATGAATTTTAATCTCTAATGATCTTATGTAAAGGGAAAATTCAAAATCATTACTCTCTATATATATTTCTATCAATTTCGAGAAATTAGTTTCATAAACCTTACTTAATATATCATGTTAATTGTAGAAAGGACCTATATTGAATATTTGTCATTGACTTCTTTCTATATATAGTTTAATGGGTGCATGTGATTGAGATTTTTTTTTTTTTTTTTTTTTTTTTTTTTTTTTTATCTTCTACCATTTCCTTCTAATTAATGATGCATGAGAATGTGAAAGCAATTGAAGTTAAATTTGGATATAAACTTGTAAAGCTTGTTTGCAATATAGATGTACTTTTCTTTAGAAGAAAATATCAACAACCCTAAAAATACACAACACCTTATTATTAAATCTTTTTAATCGGAACCAACTTATTATTTCTTTACATATTAATTATGACAAAGATAGGATTGATTATATCCTTGAAGTTTTTACTATAACAAAAGTTGCCGCCTTCTACAAAATTAGTGACGGAAAATTCTAAAACATTTGTCGCAATTTCATTTTGAGACGAAAATACGTACGCCCCTTTCAATCTCTTTAATTTATAATATACAATAATTTTAATATCTCTTAGTTTAGGCCCTTAGGGTTTGAGATTATTAATTGTTTTCTTTTCTCATTGCATTTATTGTCCATTATATGGATTATTAGTCTCTTACTTCCTAGAAAAGAAAGTACTGTTGTTAGTATTTGTTTTCTTAGGCTCCACTTGTTCTAATGTGCTATACTTGTAGAATGTATAGGCCCTTTCCCCTATCTACAAGACAAAGCCCAATTGGTCTGTTAGATACTAAATTTTTGGACAGGGTAGAAAATAATATGTAGGCCTACCTCTATGAAAAAATTAGAATGATTTATGATTGGACTTTGAAAAGGAGAGAAAAAAAAAGGCTAAATATTTACTTTTTAGGCATTTATTGGGTTTTCCCCCTTCCTTTTATACACTTTCTCAAAGTAAACAGATCTTTGCTGGGGCCTGATATATATTCAATCGAAGCTATCTAGCTAAAAAGGTGAGCTCTTCATCTGCATCTTCATTTCATTTCCCAACCGAAAATGAGAGGAGAGGATTTTTATTGACTATATAGATTTTCAAAAGTATTGTATTTCTGTTGAAAATGGGCTAACTGATAAAATTCTTGTTCTCGTTTTTGATCTATGTTCTCAAACATGGCTTGGCGTAAGTGAATTTATAAGGCTTTTTAACCAAGCAAAAACAAAGGAATCTAACACGCATGTGCATATAGTTTTCCCAGAAGAAACTTCCTCGCCATGAATCTTTGCTGGTTGGCTAAGCAAACATTGAAACAATCATTCTTCCAATTTTTCAATTCATGATTGTTACAATACAGTGTTCGAATCAATCACAAATAAAGGGAAAATAAAGTTAGAAGCTGCTTCCCTAAAAAAAAAAAGTTAAGAGCTGCAAATTGCTTTCAGGACTGCTGACAATTGTCCATATGGGTCCTCTTCTCCTGGAAGAAAACTTTGCAAGAAATCAACATCACTGATTGATTTTTGCCCCATTTTTCCACATTGTTGAATGGAATAGAAAATTTGATCAAATTTAAATTCTTAGTTGAATAGCTTTTTTAATCAATGATAACAAATGAAGTTTGGAATCGGAAAAGAAGGTGAACAAACTAGTACACTGATGCTTCGTGGTCTGTTTTTGCAAGAATTTTTCGTCCTAAACCTTATCCAAATTTGTTGGGAAGGCCTGCAATAATATACACGTGCGGAAACAAACAAATACCAGTCCCACAGATAACAAGCCAACAACAATATTCAAACCAATGATCCAAAGCAGTTAAATAAATTAACCAATCCACCAAGCAGATATATCTCAACCAAGCAAACAGTAATCTGAACTGGCAACAATTACGAAAAATAAAGAACACCAAGATTTACGTGGAAAACCCTTCAGTGTGAAAGGAAAAAACCAAACCACTATGAGAAATAAGCAATTACAATAGTTCAAGTCTAAGCTAATAGTTCAAGTCTAAGCTAATTGCCCAAAGCCTAAACACCAACAAATTGGAACTAAAATACAAGGATTACCTCTTTGGATCACCAAAAAATCAATCCCAAATAAACCCAATTTACTGCCCTTATTTCTCACCCTTACCCTCAAAGTAAGAACCAAAGCCGCGTCGCACCCTCTTACAAGCAAAGAGGGTGCGGCAGATTCACTACTTGTTAGGGAATGAAATGCAGATTATGAGATTCTGAGTTAGCCTTTTCTAGCTAGCTTCAGAGGTCGCCATCCGTACCCCCTGGCGGAGGGGTCTGCTCCATTGGAGAAGGGATCACTATCGTGCACCCTGAACTTCTCAAGACAGGTAGACGTCTCCCTCAGGGATTGGTTAGTGGCTTTGGGTATACCGGTTCGGAGAGATCGACGAGCACCTCACACAGCCATGCCAACCGCAGCTTTCTTCTTGAAACGTGCCAAACTCTTCCTTCCATAGATATAGATAGGTGGTATTCCCGGATCACGCGTAGAGAGAGCCCTAAAAGGGAGGAGTTTTTTTCGTTCGAAAGCCAGCCAGCCAGCTAATGAGTTACAAGCTAATCCCTTGTCTGACCAGTACAACAAGATCGATTCCACCGCATGTACACCCGGCGAGGGAGTGGAGGCTCTAGTTTTTGGAAAAAGAGAGAAGAGTGACCGCATTCAACTAGGGTCACTCGAACGGGAATAGAAGAGTAGGCGAGTAAAAATGAAGAAGGGAAATGGTTGATCGATCGGTTAATCACTTGTTCTTCCTCGTGCGCTGCTTACATTGGCTTTAAATCGCCAATTTCCCTTTTTGCTTAGGGGTCGTTTGGCATTGTTTTCGTTTTTCTGTTTTTTGTTTTTGTTTCGTTTTCGTTTTGTTTTTGTTGCGCTGTCAATTCTTGAAAACAAAAACATGTTTGGATATACAATTTGGTTGTATATTTTTAAATAAAAAAGTAAAAAAAAGGTTAAAAAGTATGTCACTTACTGTTCATCATTGTGCTTCTGTGTTTTGCAAGTGTTTTGGAAAAACATGAAAACACAAAATTCTTGCTTCCACTTTTTTCCAAAACACTGCTTCTGTTTCCAAAATTTTTGAAAACAAAAACAGCCTGCCAAACATGTTTTCACTGTTTTGTTTCCAAAAACAGAAAATTGGCAACAGAAAACAGGAAACGGAAACGATGCCAAACGAGCTCTTAATTTGTCACCAATTGCCGCTGCTCTCAAATTCAATTAAAAGCAAAGCAATGCACGGCTTATATAAAAACCAAAGTCGGTTAAAGAACCAAAACCCTTTTCTCTCCCCTTACATCTTCATCTTATGTATGGAGTACCTGTCCCTTTGCATTTAACACGAATGCAGGGAAGGGAATTGGAGGCCCATCCAGGTAGGAAGAAATGGCCCTAGAATCTCCCACACTTTGTTTGCAGATGAAATTCTGCTTTTTGCTAGGGCTAACTCTCATAATTGTAACTCTGTCTTGAGGGCCTTGGATCATTTCTGTGAGCTGTCTGGTCAATTGGTTAACGAGGATAAAACTAAGGTATGGTTTTCACCTAAAGTTGATGTTTCTAGGACATCTGTTCTTGCCAACCACCTTCAGTTTAGGAAAACCTCGCACCTTGGTAGATATTTGGGCAGTCCATTGCTTGATAGAGCTGCTAAAAGATCTGACTACTCTTATATCTTGGACAAGCTGAGAGGGAGGCTTGCTGGATGGAAATCCAAAACCCTTTCTTTAGCTGGACGTGCGACCCTGATTCAATCTGTAACATCAGCCATTGCTGATTACCCCATGCAAACAGCTGTCTTGCCTGCCTCTGTTAATTTTGAAATTGATAGATTGCATAGGAATTTTCTTAGGGGTGACACTATGGAGAATAAAAACTTACACCTAGTAGGTTGGGATAAAGTGGCTAAGCGCAAAAGATCGGGTGGCATCAATGTCAGAAAAGCCAAGCTTAGGAACCTGACCTTTATGGCTAAATTGATTTGGAGGATCAAGAAGAATCCCAATGAGAAGTGGGTTAAGTGTTTGAAAAGTAAGTACAATACTAGTCTTTGTGACAAAAGGGCTACCAACAATTCTTCTACTTGGAGTAGCATTTGCAAGGGGAAAGGGATTTTTCAGAAAGGATGTAAGAAGATTATTAGAACTGGTCTCCAAACCTCCTTTTGGCATGACAGATGGGCCTCTAATGTCCCACTACGCTCTCTCATTCATGGGCCTTTCTCTAGACATGAGGAAAGTATCCCTATTGCCTTTTGTCTTTTGAATAATGGTAATTGGAACCTTGCCAAACTCTTTTTTATCTTCCCTCCTGAAATCGAGGACTGTATCTTATCCCCTTCCTCTGGCCATTCTTCCTTAGGAGAGGACAAGATCTCCTGGATTAACTCTCCTAATGGTGATTTTTCTCTTAGATTTGCCTACTCCATTGCTAACTTGGAACCATCTCTTTCGGATCCTATCTGGCCTAAAATTTGGAGAGCTAATTGTCATCCCAGAGTGAAGTTCTTTCTCTGGACTCTTGCTCACAATAGCCTTTGCTCAAAATCTCTGCTCTGTCAAAGTGGTATCAATACTGAATTATGTTGTGATATTTGCCCTGATTGTGAGGAGAATTCTCTGCATATTTTGAGGGACTGCCCCCTAGCCTTAGGCGTCTGGAGGTTTTTTCCTAACACCCCTAGGAATTTTTTCTCATCTACCCTACTTGAAGATTGGATCAACATCAATCTTTCCTCCCTGATTATCGTTAATGATGTGCCCTGGCATATCCTTTTCTCCTATTGCTGTTGGCACACTTGGAAGGCTAGAAACCAGAGAATCTTCCAAGGGACTAATCTTGCCCCTGCTCTATTTTCAATCTTGCCTGCATTCAAGCTAAGGAATTTCTCAATCTGGCTTGTCTCAAACCTCTGCAGGCTGCTAAAACCTTAGTCAATGTCTCATGGGATCCACCAGCTTTGGGATGGATTAAGCTTAACTCAGATGGATCCTGCAATGGGAACCCTGGAATTGCTGGTTCAGGGGGTGTCTTACGGGATGCTTTGGGAAGATGGTTGGGTGGCTATGCTAGGAAGATTAGAAAGGCTTCTACCTTACAAGCTGAGTTTGTTGCTCTTAGAGATGGTCTTATTCTTGCTAGGGATCTTGGTGTTCGTAATTTGGAAGTCAATGTGGATGCTTCTAGCATTCTTTCTCTTTTGTCTACTGCTGATTCTGATTGTCATCCCTTGGGTAACCTCATTGATGATTGCAGGTCTCTGAAGGGAAGTTTTTGAATTGCACTCTCAAGCACTCATTCAGGGAGGCCAATCAAGTTGCGGATCTAATGGCTAACTTTGCTCGGCAGCTGGAGGATACCAATGATGACTCTGTTATTTTGTTCATGGATGTGCCAAACTTTGTTGTGGATGTTGTAATTTCTGACTCTAAGGGGACTTCGTTCCCCAAACTTATTCCTACTCTCTAATACTATGATTTGCCTTTTCAACCAAAAAAAAACCCTTTTCTTGATTAATTATGACCATTGGATTAAAGTATCTTGACATCCAATGTCATTAAAGTTATATGGGCCACATGAGCCAAATGCAAAGCCAAATGGGGTTGGACCCCAACGGGCTATAAGCCCAACAAAATAATTGCAACATGGCAAGGAAATGTAAATTTGTTTATTCAACTATTGAATGGAGAATTCAATTTCTCAAGTTCAATTACCCTTTTGGGGTAGTTTATGTGGCCTTCATTTTGCCACCTCATTATCCTTATATATATTTTACTGTTTACAATCTTGCTACAATTTCTCCCACGTGTGTTTTGGGTCATCCCCTTCCCTCTTCAATTTTTTGAAGGAGCATGACGGGTATCCCATTTACCCCTTCCTCTTTGCTTTCTCCTTCTTTCTCTCCCGTTCTCTTTTTCTTTTAACTCCTTTCCTTTCCCTCTCTCTTCCATGCCTCTTTCTAGAGCTTTCTCCATATTTTTTTACCTGACCCATTTCTTATCAGCCTTTCTTTCTCATTATTTTTTCCCATGGTTTCCATGCCTGCGTTCCCCTCTCTCCTTTCCCAAGCCTGTGGGTCAATTTTGTGTATTTCTTAGATTGTTTGTTTATCTATTTTGTGGGTTTTTTTTCCCTTTTTGTGAAATTTATGGGTTTGATTGTTATGTTTTTTTTACAGGAAAATTATAGAGATTAGCTGCCATGTTCTGATTCAATCCCCAAGTTCTGTACTCTTCAAGACTATGATGGTATTCTTGTTCTTCTTTGTGGGTCATTTATATTTCTATTATTGTTATTATTGGTTTTAAGAGCTTCTCTTTTTTGTTTCGGAACCATGAAATTAAAGTATGTGATAACTAATTTCATTGAATTTCCGTTTGGGTTGTGATTTGAAAACTAATTAAAGTTTGCATAATCTATGTTTCAACGGGTGGACTTACTGCTGGAATCGTAATTATTTGGTTCAGTAGGTTTTAAGTTTCTGATTGGAGATTGGAGGGTCAAGAGAAGTTGGGTAATTTCTACTCTTTTATGCTCCTTTATTTTTAATTATCATTGCCATTTTCTTTGGATTTAATTTGGTGTCTTTGAGTTATTGTGAGGTTGTTAAATTGTTGAATGTTGATTAAAAAAGAGGATTTGGCTTCTGTTGTGTAGGGAGGATAATATTGAAACTTTTATCATAAGATTTTTTTTTGGCAGCATTTTCATGAGCAGTTATTTGATCAAAGTGTTTTTTTACTGGATTAATCACTGCTTTTTAAATGATATCCTTCTAAATCCTCCATATGATCTAATACTTAACTTTTCTTATTTGCAGTTGCTAAAAAAAGCAGGATTACAGTTCCTTATACTTTTGAACTCTCTTATTAAGGTAATGTTTCTCTTCATGGGTTTTCTCCTTTAATCTTAAGTGTGCTTTTTCAATTGCCAATATTGTGTGATGCTGTAATATCAAGCCCCCTATGTTCTTCTTAGTGGATCTTTTCATTGTTGAGTTGTCATCATGGTAGCTAAACAAATAGTCTGCCCTTTTGCTAACTTGCCAAAGTTATTTAAGTTTGGTTTTTTTCTCATACAATAGCTTTCTAGGTATTGACACTAATAATTTACTTATACATTGCTCAGTACATATATTTGCGAATCTACAGGGTATGGGAAAGGCATTGCCAATGCTTTTGTTCAGGGTATGGGAAAGGTATTATTTTCATTGTTACATGATTTATCTATAAATCGATTTATCTATAACCTGTGAAAAAATGTGTTTATGGGTTCAATTGACCATTACATAGAATGAAGGCTCTTCATCGTCTCATATTTCTCCTCATTTCTTTCTATGTGACATTCATGTTGAACAACAACTCACTGTTGTTGGGGCCATTTTATGTTGATCGATTTGACTTCACTGGCCATCATTCATCATTCATTTTAAAATAAGGTCTCCGGTTCTAAGCCAATTGTTGTAGTTACAGAAAATGATTATGATCGAGACCCAGAGACAATGAAACATCTGCATCCTTTAAGTTTTGCTGCTCTGTAATGAAATGCAGATTGTTCCTCATAAGGGGTCCAATGAGGATCAATTCAAGCTGTTATTGAAGGAGTCAAGGAACTACTAGAAGTCTTATTATCAGACTCAGATTAAGATTTAGCTTTGAATAGCCATCATTAGTGCTCATGCCATGCAGTGGACCAAGCTGCCTGATCCATGTTTAAACTTCCTGCCTCAGGTTTTGGGGAGAAGAGGGCTTGGAAATGTACTTAGGATTTGGTTTAACATTTATAGCATTTCGTTAAGTATACCAGCACCAAACTATTCTGCAACTGCTTTTGGCTATTCCTTTGCACCGCTTGAAAGTTACCAATCATTTTTTACTTCTCATGTAATGTGCCATGTAAATAGCTATAAAACAGTATCTTTTGCAAGAGAGGCATCTATCATAATCTATGTACATTAAATACTTTTTGCAAGCCACATGCTACACTGGCTATCAGTCAAACACCACGATAGTCCCATTGCCTCTTAACAGTGCTACCAATATATTGCAAGTTATAGCCAATATCTTTGGCACACCTGTCCGTGCAGCGTAGCGCGCGCAGGGCTAAGCCTAGTAGCATTGAAACTTGAAGATCACGTGTTGGTAAGAAGACGAAGTTAATTTGTCATTTTTCTATGATGTAACTTGTAGCAACTACCGGACTTCTGACAACATGTTTCCGTCCGCTATCTTCCCAAGTCTGATAGCCAAAAGAATCTTCGTCCAGCTGTCTTGGACCTTTAATACTCAGCTTAAAGCTTTTCTTATCGTTTTTTCCTTTAAACACTAAAACATTTGGTTCCACCGTTACCTTGAGGCCCTTCATTGGTGTTACTGTTGCTTTGTAGGTGAAACTTCCTTCTGCCACATTAGTTACCGTTCGTGTAAATTCTCGTACGGTTGTCAAATTCGGCTTCCCAATCGCATTGAAGTCTCTGAAAACTGCAATGAAAGAAGGGTAATTAAGATCCAGAGAAGGGTTGGAGCAGTCGATTGAAGACGATTTCGTGATGGTCTTAATTTGTGCCTCTGTAAAATTTAGTGCACAAAGAAGATTCAAGTAATCTTGGACAGTGGCATCGTAAATGAGTCCGGGGTCTAGCGCTTTGTTAGGGTTGACATGGCCAGCCCCCATGGCTAGAGGATCGGCAGGCCGGAGTTCTCTTCCGGCATCCTTGATAGGCTTTCCGGTGTTGTCGACGACGTAGGCCGTCGTCATCAAGGCTGATCGGATGGCTGCGGGGCTCCAATCAGGGTGTGCAGCTTTCACAAGTGCTGCTATTCCTGACACGTGGGCGCAGGCCATGGATGTTCCCGAAAGCAATTTGAAGTTGCTATTGAGGCCTTCATTAACACCGGTCACATCGACGTTCGATGGCCATGCAGCCAGGACTAAGTCGCCTGGAGCCATAACATCAGGCTTCAAAACAGAGGGACAACTGTAAGATGGACCCCTTGAAGTGTAGCTTGTTACCTTTGGTGACGGTTTGATTCCCAGGAATGTTTTATTAAACTCAATTCTGGCTTTTGGGTCATTGTTGCTCTTAATGTACTTGACGATGATATCGCCATCTTTTTGTCCCAAGAACACTGATGGAATTGGAAATAGCTGAGTGTACACATCCACCTCACTCTCCTTTGTAATGAAGACACCAGCAACATTTCCCTCAAATCTAACGTTGTTAAACTGGTCGTTGAGGGAATCTTCCCTGTCGCCGGGATCTTGGCACACGACAATTTTGTCAACCACTTTTCTCAATTCAACCGAGCTGTTGCAGGAATCCATGAAAACAATTGGTAATCGAGTTGAAGAAAAGTTCCTTGGATAAAGAGCCATTCCATCGACCGAATTGCTTCCAAAACTCATAGTTGCGCCCACTTTTCTATCCATAGTCCCAGCAGCAACGGTTAAAACCCAAGGAGTTCCATTGTGTAAAAGCTCCAGATCTCCTTCATTTCCTGCAGATGTCGAGACGAAAATATTCTTCTCAATGGCTGCAAATGTGGCAATTGCGATTGGGTCTTCATACAACTCCACCTCATCGAACCCGAATGACATGGAAAGAACGTCACAGCCGTCGGTAATTGCTTTATCAATTGCGGCCATAATATCAGAACTCGCACCTATCGAGTTCGCTCGGCCTTCATTCCAGAAGGCTTTGTAAATGGCAACTCGAGCCCCTGGGGCCATTCCTCTAGCAGTCCCCATGGCATAGCCAAAGTAGGATGCATCCTTGACATAATTTCCAGCGGCGATTGTTGAAGTGTGGGTCCCGTGTCCGTCAGTGTCTCGAGCAGAATTCATTGAGATGTTGAGACTGAGAGTGGGGCCGTTGCGAGCAACCGCTTTATTGAAATAGCGTGCACCGATGAGCTTTTTGTTGCACAAGGACGAGTTGAATTGGGTTCCACTTTCACATTCCCCTTTCCATCTCGATGGAACATCACTCATTCCACCGTCATTAAAACTTTCACTTTCCGGCCAAACCCCTGTGTCTATCACCCCAATGATGACGTCTTTGCCGAAATCCGACACCGGCCAAGCCCCTGAGTCGTAATTCAGGCCAAAAAACTTGTAACTGTGAGTGGTGTCAGCCTTGATGGTTCTGTCTTTAATAGACGAAACATACCCTGAAGCCTTTTTCAAGGCCTCAAGCTCTGCCGGGGTCAGACTTGCACTGAAACCATGAATAACATGGTTATAACTATACAGAAGTTTAGAAGAAGCCATTGTTGCATTGGTTTTAGCTACCAAGCTGGATGATAACGATGAAAGGGTGGCCAAATACCAGCTTTGCTGACCGGAAAACGCTTTGGGCATGGCTGACATGTCCATGTGGACAATATAATTGTCAGATTGTGCTTGAGTAATGGTAAAAACAGAGGAGATACTAAAGGAAAGCCAAACACACAAGAATTTGACAGGATTATTGGCTGCCATGGAAGAGAGTATGGAATTTGGCAAGGCGATATTTTTTATGATATCTCCGAGGGTGAAGCAAATTTTATCTACCTAGGCCCAAATTAAGACAAAAAAAAACTCCACTAATTGGAGAGAGCCCACCATGTGCGAGCTCATCACAACAGAACAAATCCCTTTATGATCACTCGAGATAAATTTTGACTTTGTTAATATTGTTATGGACTTATATAAAAATGCGTCCCATATAGCTAGGGTAGATTGATGGAACTAAAGCAAAGGACATTTTAGTGGCCATTCATTGTCTAATGTAGTATTTTCTTTTGTTAAAACAGAACATCATGATCTGAGCATACAAGGAATTTGATTTATGTTTACATTGGAATTGGAAGTTTTTTTTTCGTTGGAATCTAACACGCATGTACATATAGTTTTCCCAGAAGAAACTTCCTCGCCATCAATCTTTGCTGGTTGGCTAAGCAAACATTTGAAACAATCATTCTTCCAATTTTTCAATTCATGATTGTTACAATATAGTGTTCGAATCAATCACATATAAAGGAGATAAAGTTTTCAAGCTTTGACAAAAGGTAAGTTATAGCACATAGTAATTTAGAAGCTGCAAGTTGCTTTCAGGATTGGTGGCAGCAGCAAGTCAAATTATTTAAATAAATGATTTGCCCATATGGGGTCCTTCCCTGGAAAAGAACTTTGCAAGAAATCATCATCACTGATTAATTTTTTGCCCCATTTTTTCCACATTGTTGAAAGGAATAGAAAATTGATCAAACTTGAATCCTTAGTTCATAGTTGATTAGCTTTTTTTTTCCTTTCTAATTTAGTGCTAAGAAATGAAATTGTAATTGGAAAAGAAGGCCATATTATTCAGAACTTGTATTAACAAACCAGTACATTGATGCTTTGTTGAGTACTTTTTTTGGACAGAATTTTTCATCCTAAAGCCTCTACCAGGAACTTACAACAGGAGCCACCACGAAAGGGCACCTGACAGTGTGATTTGCATTATTCTCAACCCAACCAATTTCACCATCTAAGACTTTCCCTGCCTTGTTAGTTATAGTCACAGTGAAGTTCAGTTTCTATTTCCAAACTCCAATCTGAACGGCGAAATATCATTATTTAGACCTTCACCAAACGGCTGTCCCACGTAGGAATTGTAAATTGCAGCACCTTTTCCCACATTTGTAATAGTCCTGGAATTTTTTCGTAATTCTTTCCGTCACATTAGGATTGTACAAAGCAATGAAAGATGGGTAATTAAGATCAGAAAATGGATTGGAGCAGTCGTTTTTCCTTTTTTTTTCAAATTTATTTCTAATTAAATTGAAAAGATATTCAGATGCTTGTAAAAATAAATTCTTATATCTAAGGTGGCCGAGATTTGGTTCAATAAATATAATTATTTCAAGGAGACTTTACGCCAAAAATCATACAAAATTGAGTTGGGGCTCTGGAACGCGTTACACAATTTTGGCTAAAATTTTGCAAAAACTGACTCGAAAATATTTTCCTCAATTGTTTTTGCCACAATACTAAAAAAATATATATATTTCAATGCCAAAAAAATTGAAGGATTTTTCACGCTTTCAATATCGTTTTTCCATTTTTTCTCCGAATTTATTTCTAATAAAATTGAAACAAGAATGGCTAACCGGTGTGAGTCTAAACGGTGGTCTCCACGCTCGGAGAGGAGGCAGGCGACAAAATCTTTTCGATGGAGATTGAGTTTGCATACTATTTTTGTTAGTAATCTACCATATAGGATCTCAAGGAAGGTCATTTGGGAAGTTTTCAATAAATTTGGAGTTGTTGACGTGTTTATACCGTATAGAAGGAGGGAAGGTTTTTCCAATTTTGCTTTCGTAAGGTATCGTTTTGCGGATGAATCGTTTAAAGCAGTCAAGTTTGGTAACGGGCGAAGGTTAGATGGCAAATCGATCTCTGTACGTAAGGCAACAGACAAGAAACTTGACAGAGCTTCTCATGGAAGGGAGGTCAGGCGAAGTGCCGGGGGCCAGTTTACTACCAATTCTGACTCCTTTCCTTTTGCACCAGGATTTCATCAGAGGAATGTCAGAGATCATATGGTTCATCATGAGAATAGACGGGTTTTTCCCAAAAAAAGGGACCAAGGGCTGGCTAGAGGCAAAAGCCATGTTTGCAGAGATTATAATAGAGATGTTAGGCAGGGGAGTTATTATCTGCAGAATTCTGATAGAGAGAAGGGTAAGACTATTGATGGCTCTCTCAATGGGGTTAAAAGCGGTGAAAGAATTATTTCTAATTCTGATGAGCCTTTGATAAATGGACCATCTCTTGCTCCATCTCTTGATGTTGCAAAAGCAGAGACCAGCAAGTCCATTGAAAAGGAAATTGAGGAAGGAGAAGTGAGCTCTGATGAGTCTGATGATGGAGTTAAGTATCGCGAGGACGTTGTCTTATCGGTTCTTATTCCAGAAGGTGATATGTTGTGGCTTGTAAGAAGTGTGATTGTTGTGATTAATAGTGATGGAAATCTCACTGATGTGATTAATGCTATTTCAAAAATGGCATTGAAAGTACATATTAGGGAGATGAGAAATATTATGCTTCTCTTAATGGTTGATGATTCCTCCTTGGTTGATGTTTGTATTGGCATGGTGAAAAGTTTGGATTGCAATTCTATTTCGGATGTTGAATCTTGGGAATTGTCTTCGATTCAGAGAAGTTCCTTGGTATGGGTCACTCTTGAGGAAGTTCCTCTTGATCTATGGCATGAAAATTTCTTCACTGCTCTGTGTAATGATTGGGGAAAGTTGATTAAGATTGATGATACCACCATTAGAAGGGACTGTTTTAAGTTCGCAATGTGTCAGATTCTTATCTCCAGTTTATCTGATATTCCAAACCTTGTTGTTGGGTCTTCAATGGGAGTTAAATTCAAAATCCAGGTTACGGTGGAAAAGAATGAAGAGGCTGTTACGGTGGTGAGCAAAGGTGTTGATGTTTCTCCGGCACCGTTTTTTTATGCCGTTCAAGAAGATCCATTGCTTTCCATTAATGAGTTGGCATTGGTATCTGAAGGTGGTATTGATGATGCTTTTACTGACGATTTGCTGCATGCGAAGGATGGCTTTGGAAGTGATGAAATTAATGATGAGTGACGAGCCAAGATTTCGGCTGAGGAGATAGTGGGCGAAAGTTTGAATTTTATTGGGAAGGAGTATGGAAGCAGGGAGATGGTTGTTTTTAATGATGTTGGAGATTCTACACAAGTTGATTTTGTTGCTGAGACAGTTGAGGAACATCATGTTTCTGACCCCGGTGTTCATTTTAGCCCAAGTGAATCTAGCCCAATAGCTAGTTGGGCCAGCCTTGAAATTAATAGTGAAGGTGGTCGGGGGAGATTCTGTAATACTTTGGGGCATAGGTACAATAAATTAAGTGTAGAAAATGCGAAAGGAAAAAAAAAGAAAGGATGAAAAGAGGGGTCAACAGGCTTATTTATGGAGAGAAATCCACGATTATGATCGACTCAGAAGGTTCCCTCTCTGACGTCGATATAAGGAGTAGGAACGAGACTATTTTGAAAGAAGCAAAGGACACCTATGAGGTCAGTGCTTTGTTGGGTATCAATTTTTGTGACGAAGAGCATCAATAGTGTCAAGATTTGCCGATCTTGATACTGATAATTGATTTTCTTTGTTTATTTGGCGAGTTTCGGGTGGTTTCTTTAATGAAGATTTTATCGTGGAATGTCCGTGGATTAGGAAGAAAGGAGAAGAGAAGGGCTGTAAGATCAGTGGTGGCTCGTAATCAAGTTGATATGTTGTTGTTACAAGAGTCTAAATTGAGTGAAGGGGATTCGAGATTAATCAAGTCATTATGGGGAAAACAGAATTTTCAGTTTCGGGTTGCTCAAGCTGAAGGGTCGGCAGGGGGATTAATTTCGATTTGGGATGATAATTTTTTCTCATTGGAGCTTGTGGTGGTCGAAAGTAGGTACATTCTTTGCGTGGGTGAATTGAGGAATATTGGTTTTCGTTGTGTTATTGGCAATATTTATGGGCCAAATGATGAGCAGGGGAGAAAAGTCTTGTGGGAAGAACTTAAAGATTTCAAGGCTCAATTTGATATGCCTTGGATTTTAGGCGGAGATTTTAATGCTGTGTTGTCTACAGAGGATCGCTTAGGGAGTGGTTGAAAACTCTCAAAGAATGGGGTCTTTTATTGAATTTATTAATGAGTTGCAGCTTGTTGATTTGCCGCTCAATGGTGCTGAATTCACTTGGGGAAACACTAGGGAGAATCCCTCTTTTAGCAGAATTGATCGGTTTGTTGTTAGCACTGAGGTGTTGATAAGTTTCACAGAGTTGAAATTGATTGTAAAGCTGAAATCATTGTCTAATCACAATCCAATTTGTTAATTGTGGAAATAGAATTGGGGTCCTAAGTCTTTCAGATTTTTCAATTATTGGCTTGAGATGGAGGGTTTCAAAGAGATGATAAGCAAGGCTTGGGATGAAGTTGATGGTGCTTCTGATATTTATCAGAAATTGAGATTATTGAAACCAAAGATTAAAGAGTGGTACAATGTGTGTGGGAAGGTGGATTTTAGACGTATTGAAGGACTTGAGAAGGAGATTCATAAGGTTGAATTACAATTGCAAAAGGGGATTGACGTTGAGGTTGCTAGGAAGAACATTTTTGAGAAAAAAAGAGAGTTATGGAGGTTATATCGCATGGTGGAGAGATAATGACAGCAGAAGTCTAGGCTTCAATGGCTATCGGATGGTGACGGAAACACCAAATTCTTTCACTTGGTGGCTTCAAACAGGGCTCGAAGAAATCACATTGGTCATATTGAGGTCGATGGGAGGATGATCGAAAATCCAACGGATATTATGGAAGGTATTTCGAGTTTTTTTGAGAAATTCTATAATGCTAAAATGGCAGCAAAGATTGTTGATTTTGGGTGCAATTTTAAGCAAGTGGGTGAGGACAATGTACAATGGCTGGAAAGGCCAGTGTCTTTTGATGAATTGTATGAAGCAGTGTGTGATTGTGATGGAAATAAGGCTCCGGGACCCGATGGTTATAACTTTTGCTTCATCAAAATTCAGTGGGAGTTGCTCAAGGAGAGTGTGATGGATTTTATATCTAATTTCTGCAATGGTGGGAGTTTCAATGCCAATGTGAATAATTCTTTCATTACTTTGATCCCTAAGTGTGATGGTGCTAGCAGATTGGATCAATACAGGCCTATTAGCTTGGTTGGATGTTTATACAAGATCCTTGCTAAGGTTCTTTCTAGGAGATTGAAGAAAGTGCTTACGGGCATTGTTGGAGAATCACAATTTGCTTTCATTCAAGGAAGATAGATTCTCGATTGCTCTCTCATAGCTAACGAAGTGGTTGAAGCTATGAAGGAAAGCAGTGCTGGTGGGATTTGTTTCAAAGTCGACTTTGAGAAGGCTTATGATAGTGTTGATTGGGACTTTCTGGAATTCATAATGAGGAAGATGGGGTTTGGTGATAAATGGATTGGATGGATTATGAAATGCGTTACGACTCCTTCGATTTCTGACCTTGTTAATGGCTCTGCAGGCAGACAATTCTCGGCAGCTAGAGGTCTTAGACAAGGCTGCCCGTTATCTCCCTTTCTTTTTAATTTGTTTCGTGAGGCTTTGAGTCTGATGCTTCATAAGGCTGTGGAAGTTGGATTATTTGCTGGATTTCAGGTGGGTAGTACTTCCATTTCACATCTTCAGTTTGCAGATGACATTCTTATTATGTGTCAAGCTGATTTGGATCAAGTAAAAAATGTTAGAAGAGTGCTCTGGTGTTTTCAATTGGCATCTGGGTTGAAGATTAATTTTTCTAAAAGTAGTATTTTGGGCATCAATGTTGATCAGCCTATTATTCAGACTTGGGCTAACATTGTTAAGTGCAAGGTGGGTACTCTCCCATGTTCTTATTTGGGATTGCCGCTTGGTGCAAGGCCTAATTCTGTTGCAATATGGAAACCGGTAGTGGAACGCTGTCAAAAGAAGTTGGTTTCTTGGAAGGCTAAACATTTATCCATGGCTGGTAGATTGGCGCTAATTAATTCAGTGTTAGCAGGATGTCCAATTTTCTTCATGTCCTTATTTCCTCTTCCGGCTACCGTTGAATCTCAGCTTGAGAAAATTATGAGGGGTTTTTTGTGGTCAGGTTCGGGTAATGGGAGAAAAATTCACTTTGTTGATTGGGATTCGATTTGCAAGTATAAAGACCAAGGAGGGCTGGGGATTGTTGATCTTGGTTTACGGAGTAGAGCTCTCCTTAATAAATGGTTGTGAAGGTTCGGCAATGAGAATGGTTGCTTGTGGCAAAAAGTTGTTGCTGAAAATAATGGGATCTCAAGTGATGGTCTTATTCCGTATGCTAATTTGAGGCGCTGCTCTGCTCTTTGGAAGGCTATTTCTAAGCCTTTGAGAAGTGATGATGCTCTTTCATCTTTTACCACCGATTGAATGCTTATTTCCATTGGGGATGGCTCGAGGGTTGATTTTTGGAGAGATAAATGGGTGAATGGCATAGTTTTAAAAGACACTTTCCCAAGAATTTATGCTCTTGCTTTTGTTAAGAATGGCAAAGCTGTGGAATGTGGCCTATACCACAACAATGTTTGGAAGTGGGATGTTGTTTTAAGAAGGGAGCTTTTTGGATGGGAACTTGAGCAATGGAAGTTCTTTATGGAAACTATTTCTGATTATCATTTGGTTGAAGGAGCTAATGATGTTCTTATTTGGAGACATTGTACAAGAGGAGCCTATTCGGCGAATTCATTTTGCAAATCTTTCTCCTATAGTCGTTTTGCGGCTATTGACGTTTGGAAACTGGTATGGGAGGGTGTGGCTCCACCTAAAGTGGAGATGCTTGTTTGGTGGATTTTGAAGAAGAGAGTGGCGGTAAAGATGGGATTGCAAAAACGAGGTTTGATTTCTTTAGAATCTTCTTTTTGTGCTTTTTGTTGCAAAGATGTGGAGACTGTAGAACATCTGTTTTTCACTTGTCATTGCTCTTGGGTTGTGTGGATGGCATGCTGTAGAATTTGGAATATTAGTTGGGTTGCCCCTAAAGACCCTACTTGTTTCTTTGTGTCGTGGATTTTTGCGGTTGGGGATTCTAGTAATTCTAAGGTCTGGAAGATGGTTTTTTATGTTATTGTTTGGTCAATTTGGCTTCTTAGGAATGAGATTGTCTTTAATCAAAAGCATTTCGATGCATTGTAACTCTTTGATGTCATTAAGTTGAGACTTATGTGGTGGACTAAGGCTCTTTGGCCGAATGATGTTGGGGACTCTACTGATTTCTTTCGATGCCCGAATAATATTGATGTTATGAAGAGGAAGATTATGGTGCCTAGAAGTGTGTCGTGGGAGTGTCCTGATGAGGGGTTTATGAAATTTAACGTTGATGGGGCTGCTAGAGGGAAGCCAGGACCTGCTGGAATCGGTGGTTTGTTGAGAGATGAAAATGGAAAAGTATGGTTGGAGTTCTCGAAGTCTATTGGTTTAACTGAGTCTAATGAGGCTGAAATAT
>AWUE01019268.1:0-12948 GCA_001974825.2 Corchorus olitorius
CTTTTCACACTCCTAAAAATTTTCCTTTTTTTTCCCCGAATTCATCTTTAATTAAATCGAAACAAGATTCAGATGCTCGTAAAAGCAAATCCCTAAATCTAATGTGGCTGAGATTTGGTTTGATGAATATAGGTATTTCAAGAAGTCTTTACAACAAAAATCATGATAATTGAGCCGGGGCTCTGAAACTTTTTTTTTAGACAAAAACCTTGATGGTTAATATACACGATTTCGGCTAAAATTTTACAAAAACTGACCCGAAAAGTTTTTCCTCAAATTTTTTGCCACAATACTATTTAAAAAGATCTAATTCAACGCCAACAAAATTGAAGGGGTTTCACGCTTTTAACATCGTTTTTCCATTTTTTTCCGAATTTATTTCTAATTAACTCGAAACAAGGTTCAGATGCTCGTAAAAACAAATCCTTAAATCCAATGTGGCTGAGATTTGGTTAGATGAATATAGATATTTCAAGGAGTCTTTATGTGAAAAACCATACAAAAATGAGTCGAGGCCCCGAAACGCGTTTTTAGCCAAAAACTGACCTAAAAATTTTTTTCTCAATTTTATACAACAAAACTCATAAAACATTATATAATTCAACGCCAAAAAGATTGAAACATTTTCACGCTTTTAATAACTTTTTTCCATTTTTCGGAATTTATTTCTAATTAAATCGAAACAAGATTTAGATGCTCGAAACAACAAATCCTTAAATCCATTGTGGCTGGGATTTGGTTCGATGAATATAGATATTTCAAGGAGTCTTTACGTCAAAAATCATGAAATTCTGAGCCAGGACCCTGGAACGCGTTTTTAGCAAAAAACCATGATGGTTAATACACGATTTCAGATAAAATTTTGCAAAAACTTACTGAAAATTTTTTACCTCAATTCTTTGGCATAATACTCAGAAAAAATATATAATACAACGCCAAAAAAATTGAAGGGTTTTCACGCTTTTAATATCATTTTTCTATTTTTTTCCGATTTATTTCTAACTAAATCAAAATAAGATTCAGATGCTCGTAAAAACAAATTCTTAAAACCAATGTAGCTGAGATTTGGTTAGATGAATATAGATATTTCAATGAGTATTTATGCCAAAAAATCATGCAAAACTGAGTCGAGCCCTGAATCACATTTTTAGCCAGAAAACCCTGATGGAAGTACACGATTTCGGCTAAAAACTGACCTGAAAATTTTTTTCACAATATTTTAACACAATACTCATAAAAAAATATTAATTTAACGCCAAAAAGATGGAAGGGTTTTTCTTGCTTAAAATATCGTTTTTCTTTTTTTTTCCGAATAAATTTTTAATTAAATCGAAACAAGATTAAGATGCTCGTAAAAACAAATCCTTAAATCCATTGTGGTTGTGATTTGGTTCGATGAATATATATATTTCAAGGAGTCTTTACACCAAAAATCATGAAAAATTGAGCCGGGGCTCCGGAACGCGTTTTTAGCAGAGACCCGTGATGGTTAATAAACGATTTCGGCTAAAATTTTGCAAAAACTGACCCGAAAATATTTTCCGCAATTCTTTGCCACAGTACTCTAAAAAATATATAACTCAACGCCAAACAAATTGAAGGGATTTTCACGCTTCTAATATCGTTTTTCCATTTTTTTCGGAATTTATTTCTAATCAAATCGAAACAAGATTCAGATGCTCGTAAAAACAAACCCTTAAATCCAATATGGTTGAGATTTGGTTAGATGAATATAGATATTTCAAGGAATCTTTATGCGAAAAACCATGTAAAAATGTGTCGAGGCCCCGAAACGCGTTTTTAGCCAAAAACCGTGATGAAGTACACGATTTCGGGTAAAAACTTACCTGAAAATTTTTCTAAATTTTTGGCACAATACTCATAAAAAATATGTAATTCAATGCCAAAAAGATTGAAGGGTTTTTCTCGCTTAAAATATCATTTTTCTTTTTTTTCCGAATTAATTTCTAATTAAATCGAAACAAGATTAGGATGCTCGTAAAAACAAATCCTTAAATCCATTGTGGCTGGCATTTGGTTCATTGAATATTGATATTTCAAGGAGTCTTTACGCCAATAATCATGCTAAACTAAGTCGGGACCCCGAGACGCGTTTTTAGCAAAAAACCGTGATTGATAATACACAATTTCAGCTAAAATTTTGCAAAAACTGAACTAAAATTTTTTTTCCTCCATTCTTCACCATAATATTCAGAAAAAATATATAATGCAACGCCAAAAAAATTGTAGGGTTTTCACGCTTTTAATATCTTTTTTCCAAATAAAATCGGAAAAAGATTCAGAGGCTCGTAAAAACAAACCCCTAAATCCAATGTGGCTGAGATTTGGTTTGATGAATATAGGTATTTCAAGGAGTCTATACATTAAAAATCATGCTAATTCAGTCGGGGTTCCGGAACGTGTTTTTAGTCAAAAACCGTAATGGTTAGTACACGATTTCAACTAAAATTTTGCAAAAACTGACCCGAAACGTTTTTTTCTCAATTTTTTGCCACAATACTCAGAAAAAATATATAATTCAATGCCAACAAAATTGAAGGGTTTTCACGCTTTAATCGTTTTTCCATTTTTTCGGAATTTATTTCTAATTAAATCGAAACAAGATTCAGATGCTCGAATAAACAAATCCTTAAATCCATTGTGGCTGGGATTTGGTTCGATGAATATAGATATTTCAAGGAGTCTTTACACCAAAAATCATGAAATTCTAAGCCAGGGCCCCGGAATGCGTTTTTAGCAAAAACCGTTATGGTTAGTACACGATTTCGGATAAAATTTTTCAAAAACTGATCCAAATGTTTTTTTCTCAAATTTTTGCCATAATACTCAGAAAAAATATATAATTCAACGCCAACAAATTTGAAGGGTTTCCACGCTTTTAATATGGTTTTTCCATTTTTTCGGAATTTATTTCTAATTAAATCGAAACAAGATTCGGATGCTCGTAAAAACAAATACCTCAAATCCACTGTGGCTGGGATTTGGTTCGATGAATATAGATATTTCAAGGAGCCTTTACGCCTAAAATCATAAAAAACTGAGTCAGGTCCCTGGAAAGCGTTTTTAGCAAAAATCTTTGATGGTTAGTATACGATTTCGGCTAAAATTTTGCAAAACCTGACCCAAAAAATTTTTCCTCTATTCTTCGACAAAATACTCAGAAAAAATATATAACTCAACATCCAAAAGAATTGAAGGGTTTTTCACGCTTCTAATATCGTTTTTCCGAATTAATTTCTAATTAAATCGAAACAAGATTCAGATACTCGTAAAAACAAATCCTTAAATCCCATATGGCTGAGATTTGGTTAAATGTATATAGATTTTTCATGGAGGCTTTCTGCCAAAAATCATGCAGCTGGGGCCCCGAAAACGCGTTTTTAGCTCAAAAACCGTGATCGTTACAAAAACATTTCGGCTTAAAACTGACCCGAATTTTTTTTTATGATTCTTTTGCCACAATACTCAGATATATATATATATATATATATATATATATATATCAACGCCAAAAAGATTGACTGACTTTTCACGCTTCTAAAAAATTTTTCCCTTTTTTCCCGAATTCATTTTTAATTAAATCGAAACAAGATTCAGATGCTCGCAAAAACAAATCTCTAAATCCAATGTGGCTGAGATTTGGATTGATGAGTATAGGTATTTCAAGGAGTCTTTACGACAAAAATCATGCTAATTGAGCCGGGGCTCCGGAACGCGTTTTTAGCCAAAACCCGTGATGGTTAATATACGATTTCGGCTAAAATTTTGCAAAAACTGACCCGGAAAGTTTTTCCTCAATTTTTTGCCACAATACTCATAAAAATATATAACTCAACGCCAACAAAATTGAAGGGATTTCACGCTTTTAACATCGTTTTTCCAATTTTTTCCCGAATTTATTTCTAATTAAATCGAAACAAGGTTCAGATGCTCGTAAAAACAAATCCTTAAATCCAATGTGGCCGATATTTGGTTTGATGAATATAGATATTTCAAGGAGTCTTTGTGCAAAAAACCATGCAAAGGCCCCGAAACGCGTTTTTAGCTAAAAACCGTGATGAGCTCACGATTTCGGCTAAAAACTGACACTGAAAATTTTATTCTCAATTTTTTACCACAAAACTCATAAAAAATATATAATTCAAGGCCAAAAAGATTTAAATGTTTGCACGCTTTTAATAACTTTTTTCCATTTTTTTCCGAATTTCTTTTTAAATAAATCGAAACATGATTCAGATGCTCGTTGAAAGAAATCCTTAAATCTAATGTGGCTGAGATTTGGTTAGATTAATATAGATTTTTCATGGAGTCTTTCTGTCAAAAATCATGCAAAACAGGATCGAGGCCCCCAAACGCTTTTTTAGCCCAAAAACCGTGATAGTTACCACACGATTTCAGCTAAAAACTTGCCCGAAATTTTTTTTATGATTTTTTTGCCACAATACTCAGAAATATATATATATATATAGATATATAGATATATATATATATAGATATATAGATATATATATATATAGATATATATATCAACGCCAAAAAGATTGACTGGCTTTTCACGCTTACTAAAAATTTTTTCCCTTTTTTTCCCGAATTCATTTTTTATTAAATCGAAACAAGATTCAGATGCTCGCAAAAACAAATCCCTAAATCCAATGTGGCTGAGATTTGCTTTGATGAGTATAGGTATTTCAAGGAGTCTTTATGACAAAAATCATGCTAATTGAGCCGGGGCTCCGGAATGCGTTTTTAGCCAAAAACCGTGATGGTTATATACGATTTCGGCTAAAATTTTGCAAAAACTGACCCGGAAAGTTTTTCCTCAATTTTTTGCCACAATACTCATAAAAAATATATAATTCAACGCCAACAAAATTGAAGGGATTTCACGCTTGTAACATCGTTTTTCCATTTTTTCCCGAATTTATTTCTAATTAAATCGAAACAAGGTTCAGATGCTCGTAAAACAAATCCTTAAATCCAATGTGGCCGATATTTGGTTAGATGAATATAGATATTTCAAGGAATCTCTATGCCAAAACCATGAAAAACTGAGTTGTGGCCCGAAACGCATTTTTAGTCAAAAAACGAGGCACAATTTTGGCTAAAAACTGACCGGAAAAATTTTTTCTTAATTTTTTACCACAATACTTTGAAAAAATATATAATTCAATGTCAAAAAGATTGAAGGGTCTCTCACGCTTCTAATATCATTTTTTCATTTTTTCCGAATTAATTTCTAAATAAATCGAAACAAGATTCAGATACTCGTAAAAACAAATCCTTAAATCCAATGTGGCTGGGATTTGCTTCGATGAATATAGATATTTCAAGGAATTTTTATGCTAAAAATCATGCAAAACTGAGCAGGGGCCTCAGATCGCGTTTTTAACCAAAAACTGTGATGGTACACAGGATTTCGACTAAAATTTTGCAAAAACAGAGCTGAAAAATTTTTCCTCAATTCTCTACCACAATACTCAGAAAAAATATATAATTCAACGACAAGACAATTGAAAGGCTGTTCACGCTTCTAATATTGTGTTTCCATTTTTTCCGAATTTATTTCTAATTAAATCGAAACCAGATTCAGATGCTCGTAAAAACAAATTTTTAAAACCAATTTGGCTGAGATTTAGTTAGATGAATATAGATATTTCAAGGAGTCTTTATGTCAAAAACCATGCAAAACTGAGTTGTGGCCTGAAACGCGTTTTTAACCAAAAACCGTGACACGATTTCGGCTAAAAACTTACCAGAAAATTTTTTTTATCAATTTTTGCCACAATACTTTGAAAAAATATATAGTTCAATGCCTAAAAGATTGAAGGGTTTTTCACGCTTCTAATATCATTTTTTCTAAATCAATTTGTAATTAAATCGAAACACGATTCAGATGCTAGTATTAACAGATCCTTAAATCCAATGTGGCAGGGATTTGATTCAATAAATATAGATATTTCAAGGAGTTTTTGCGCCAAAAATCATGTAAAACTGAGTCGGGGCCTCGGATCGCGTTTTTAACAAAAAAAAAATCTTTGATGGTACACGATTTCAGTTAAAATTTTGTAAAAATTGACCCGAAAAATTTTTCCTCAATTCTCTAATACAATACTCCGAAAAGATATATAATTCAACGCCAAGACAATTGAAGGTTTTTTCAAGCTTCTAATATCGTTTTTCCATTTTTTTTTCCGAACTTATTTCTAATTAAATCGAAACAAGATTCAGATGCTCGTAAAAACAAATTCGTAAATCCAATGTGGCTGAGATTTAGTTAGATGAATATAGATATTTCAAGGAGTCTTTCTGCTTAAAATCATGCAAAACTAAGTCGGGTCCCCAAAACGCGTTTTTAGCCAAAAAGAAAAAAAAAAAAACCTGTGATGGTTAGTGCACGATTTCGGCTCAAATTTTGCAAAAACTGCCCCGAGAATTTTTCCTCAATTCTTTGCCACAGTACTCAGAAAATACATATAATTCAATGCCAAAAAAAGTTGAATGGTTTTCACGCTTTTAATATCATTTTTCCATTTTTTTCCGAATTTATTTCTAGTTAAATCGAAACAAGATTCAGATGCTCGTAAAAACAAATCTCTAAATCCATGGTGGCTGGGATTTTGTTCAATGAATATAGATAATTCAAGGAGTCTTTACGCCAAAAATCATGCAAAACTGAGCCGGGGCCCTGGAACACGTTTTTAGCCAAAAACCATGATGAGTAAACGATTTCGACTAAAATTTTGCAAAAACTGACTCCGAAAATTTATTTCTCAATTCTTTACCACAATACTAAAAAAATACTTAATTCAACTCCCAAAAAACTTGAAGCGATTTTCACGCTTCTAATATGGTTTTTCCATTTTTTTCGAATTTATTTTTAATTAAATCGAAACAAGATTTAGATGCTCGTAAAAAGAAATCATTAAATCCACTGTGGCTGAGATTTGGTTAGATGAGTATAGATATTTCAAGGAGTCTTTCTACTAAAAATCATGCAAAACTAAGCCGAGGCCACGAAACGCGTTTTTATTTAAAAACCGTGATGATTAGTACATGATTTCGCCTAAAAACTGACCCGAAATTTTTTTTCTCAATTTTGTGCAAAATATTCAGAAAAAATATATAATTCAACACTAAAAAGATTGAAGGACTTTTTATGCTTCTAATATCATTTTTCCATTTTTTTTCGAATTAATTTCTAATTAAATCGAAACAAAATTTAGATGCTTGTAAAAATAAAAACTTATATCCAATGTGGCTGAGATTTGGTTCGATGAACATAGATATTTAAGGAGTCTTTGCGCCAAAAATCATGTAAAATTGAGTTGGGGCCCCGGAACGCGTTTTTAGCCAAAAACTGTGATGGTAGTACACGATTTTCAACTAAAATATTGCAAAAAACTGATCCGAAAAGTTTTTCCTCATTTTTTGCCACAACTCAGAAAAAATATATAATTCAACGCCAAAAAATTTGAAGGGTTTCACACTTTTAATATCGTTTTTCCATTTTTTTCCCGAATTTATTTCTAATTAAATCGAAACAAGATTCAGATGCTCATAAAAGCAAATCCTTAAATCCAATGTGGCTGAGATTTGGTTAGATGAATATAGATATTTCAAGGAGTCTTTATGCCAAAACCATGCAAAACTGAGTTGTGGCCCGAAACACGTTTTTAGCCAAAAACCGTGACACGATTTCGGCTAAAAACTTACCGAAAATATTTTTTTTGACAACAACAACAAAAAAAAATTCTTAATTTTTTGCCACAATACTTTGAAAAAATATATAATTCAATGTAAAAAAGATTGAAGGGTTTTTCACGCTTCTAATATCGTTTTTTCATTTTTTCCGAATTAATTTCTAAATAAATCGAAACAAGATTCAGATGCTTCATCGAGCCAAAATAGACCCTATTTTTATGATCATTTTCCTATGCATTTTGGTATTTTTAAGTGTGATTTTAACCTATTTTGCAAGTATTTGTGTTTTTAGGTCTTGAAGAGAAGAAAATGGAAACTTGTTGTTTTTCACTATTTTTGGAGCTAATTTGATGATTTTTGTCACAAATATGGACTTAGCAATTTAGAGTGAAGACTTGGAGATTCAAAGTTCATGATTGAAGATTTATTAAAGATAATTTGAAGAATTGAAGACCGTTGAAGAATTATTTCAAGAAGCAAGAATTGAGGATTGAGCTTAAATCGCGAAGGATTGAAGATAAGGCTTCTCCATAGCCTTGAAGCCCTGAAGCCTTGGAATTTTGGATATTTTATATGGGATAATACTCAGCCCATATGAACTCACAATTGGAGTCAAAACCCCAATTGGTGCCGCACAAACCCAAGGAAATATTCAAATTCCCGCAACCCTTTCCTATTTGAATTAGGATTCAGCGTAATCTCAGTAAAAAGGCCATAACTTTCTACACAGACCTCCAAATAAGGCATGTGAGTAGGCGTTGGAAAGAGGACTCCGAGATCTACAACTTTACTTTGAAACCCAAAGCCCATTTCTGCCATCTTCAAGCCCAAAATTTCTGTCTAAGTTTCTGCACGATTCCAAAATTTTCCAGAAGACCAAATTTTACTCTAGGAAGACTTTTAATCCAACTTGGAGACCAAGTCAAGACCCCTAAATCGCCCTAGACTCCTCCACTATAAATACCCACCTTATGTGACCCTAGAAAATGTATCAACACAATTTTTATATCTCAATTTCTTTTCTTCTATTTTTCTCTAGTTTTTCTTCTAGTTCTAGTCAAGGGAGTCGACACCCTCTCTTTTCATAGAGGGGTGCGATAACCCTAAGTTGAAGGCAAGGAAATTCCACCCCCTTCAAGTCCTGTAAGTTTTCTTATGCCTCTCATGGATTTGGATCCATGAGTAGCTAAATTCTTAATACTTTTTATCCTTTGGTGAATTTAATCAATTAATTATGGTGAGATTTGTGTGCTTATAATTTGATGTTTATTCTTGGTTGATAGTTATTTAATCTTTGTTTTAATTTTATGATCTTGATAATTGTTGGTTTAGAATTGTAGCTATTGATATGATTTGATAGATTTATTGTTAAATCAAACTTAGAAGGACCAATTCAAGTTTGATTGTTTGGTAACAATTGGAAGTGAAGGGCTAAATCCTTCCAAGGGATTAATTAACCTTATTTGAAAGAATAAGTTTGGTTATACTTGTTATGCATGTGTGAAAAATATATTATTGTTCTTAATGTTTTGTTCTTATCAACTGAAAAGCTGGGCCAAGGCAATTGGTGGTTAAGAATAAAATAGATAATTTAAGCTGGACCAAGGTAATTTTATCTAATATACATGTTAGGGTTTTCCCTAGACCAGTTATTTAATTGAGAATAAAATATTAATTTCATTCTAATTAAATCGAAACAAGATTCAGATGCTCGTAAAAACAAATTTTTAAATCCAATATGGCTGAGATTTAGTTAGATGAATATAGATATTTCAAGGAGTCTTTCTGCTTAAAATCATGCAAAACTGAGCCGGGGCCCCGAAACGCATTTTTAGCCAAACAAAAAAAAATCATGATGATTAGTGCACGATTTCGGCTCAAATTTTGCATAAACTGGCCCGAGAATTTTTCCTCAATTATTTGCCACAATACTCAGAAAAAATATATAATTCAACGCCAAAAAAATATTGAAGGGTTTTCACGCTTTTAATATCGTTTTTCCATTTTTTTCCGAATTTATTTCTAATTAAATCGAAACAAGATTCAGATGCTTGTAAAAACAAATCCTTTAATCCATTGTGGCTAGATTTTGTTCCATGAATATAGATATTTCAAGGAGTCTTAACGCCAAAAATCATGCAAAACTGAGCTAGGGCCTCGTAATGCGTTTTTAGCCAAAAACTGTGATGGTACACGATTTCGGCTAAAATTTTGCAAAAACTAACCTGAAAATTTTTCCTCTATTCTCTACCAGAATACTAAAAAATATATATAATTCAACGCCAAGACAATTGAAGGGTTTTTACGCTTCTAATATCGTTTTCCATTAATTTATTTCTACTTAAATCGAAACAAGATTCATATGCTCGTCAAAACAAATTCTTAAATCCAATGTAGTTGAGTTTTAGTTAGATGAATATAGATATTTCAAGGAGTTTTTTTGCCTAAAATCATGCAAAATTGAGTCGGGGCCCCGAAATGCGTCTTTACCAAAAAAAACCGTGATGGTCAGTGCACGATTTCGGCTAAAATTTTGCAAAAACTACCCCGAATATTTTCTCACTTCTTTGCCACAAAACTAAAAAAATATAATTCAACGCCAAAAAATTGAAGGTTTTCACGCTTTTAATATTGTTTTTCCATTTTTCTGAATTTATTTTTAATTAAATCGAAACAAGATTCAGATACTCGTAAAAACAAATCCTTAAATCCAATGTGGCTAAGATTTGGTTAGATGAATATAGATATTTCGAGGAGTCTTTATGCCAAAAACCATGCAAACTGAGTTGTGGCTCGAAACGCGTTTTTATCCAAAAACCGTGACACGATTTCGACTAAAAACTGACCCGAAATTGAATCCCAAGTTCATAATTTATAGTGAAATTTATTAAATTCCGAAATTTTATTAAATTTCGAAATTTATAGTTCTAAATTAATTACATATTAGGAGTGTTTATTTAAAAGGACAAAAATAAAAAGAAACATTGAGGTTCGAAGTTCATAATTTACTCTTCGAAATACAAATTGAATACTATCACAACAAATCAGGTCAAACAATTCTTAAATCAAGAGTAATAGGAGAAACGAATACTATTAGAAATTATACTTAAAATAATTCTCAAATCAATTCAAACAATCAGTCACCCAAAGCGAGGGAAACCACCTCGTAAATATGAAAGTTAAAAAATAATTTTAGATTAATATAAGTGAAAAAGAAGAAGAAGAAGAAGAAATCTATATAAGATGAATATAATAATATCCATTATTAATCAATTCATCCACACTTCCTCAAGTTTAAAGGAAGGCGGAAAATCCATATTTAAAATGATTTTTTGTAATCTTATACCAAAAATTTTTTTTTACGATACTAAAATTTGTTATTTATCGTTATATTCTTAATAAAGTATCAAGGGTTTTTTGTAACCATATACTAAAATTTTTTATAACTCAATAATTTTGAAACCTTATGTTCTTAATAAGTGTCTTATACCCTTTATAATTTTAGTAGCTTTCTTTTTTTTTTACTAATTTTTTAGTAGCTTTTCATCAATAATGAATGTTACTAACTTATGTAAGGTTAGTCAAACATGTTTAAAGGTTATTAAAAAGATTATGATGCTGTAAACAAATCAAGTAACCTTAGATTCTTGGTAATTTAAATAACCTTTAATCAAGTCATCGGGCACTTGGCCTGGTGGTAGAGTGTTGGATCACTCTTAGTCATATTGGCTAGGTTTCGATCTGTAACAAGCTCAAGTACCCAAAAAAAACCATTTATCAACAGTTTTCTTATCTAAAGTTATTAAAAAAGCTAAAGAGGTTATCCAGAATTGTATATATATTATCGACTAAATCAATGACGTTACATTATATAAAAGTAAAAATATTAGTTACCAATTTTCTCATCAAAAGTTATTGAGAAGATTATAAAAGTTATCCAAGAACGTTATACTATAATCAAGAAATAAGTAAACTTACATCTTTAGTAAGTTTTTTTTTTCCAGACATCTTTAGCAAGTTTAGTAACCATTTTTTCAATAATTAGGTTACCAATTTTTATTATTGAAGTTTACTTTAAAAGATATAAAAATTATTTAAAATGTTATAATATTATTAATAAATTCAGTAATATCTTACATTCTTATTAATTTTAGTGGCTTTTCATTAATAATGACCAAACTCATACATCGAAACAAATAATTTGCATATATAAAGCAAAACACATGACCTCTCTTTCATTCTAAAAGTGCATTACCTAAATTATACTCCATCTCTAGGTAATTCATCAAAATAAAGCTAATATTTTACTCCTCCATCTCTAGATGTAAATTAAATTGAATGATCTTATCAACATCCACCTGAAAATTTTAGGAAACAGAACGGAGTCCATGTCAAATCAATTCAGAGAAATGTTAGGGAAGAAAACCCACCCAAATAGAAATGAAGACGAAAGGAAAATAGAACTGGAATGTCAATAGTTTACCCATGAATCAACCATTATTGTAGATATATTTATAGCACCAATCCTTTTCAATTCTGGCAGAGGAGTTGAACCGGTAAATCCTGATATCCACACACAATTAATATGTAATTAAAACACACTTAATCATAAATATGCAATTAGTAAATTACAAAAAATGGTAGCAGGAAAAGTTAGGAAGGAAATTCATCAAGAGCGTTTTTAGTCACCCGAAAAGTGAAAAAGACAAAAAAAACAAAAACAAAAGGAGACACCACATTAATCCTCAATTTGGCCTTTAAGTAATTTCCATATTCACTAAAAATAATATATAGTATATATATAAGAGCATCTCCAATGTGATGCACTAAATTTTACACTATTTTAGTGTGAAAAGAGAATTTTTTTGGAATATATTCATGCCAAATATTTTTTTACTCCAATGTGTTCCACACAAAATATCATTATACTATTAAGCTTTTACAATAAAAAACTATTTCTGCACCACAATTTTCAAAACTATATGTTCAATTGGGTGACCAAGATATTCAGTCTAATAAACATAAGTGACCAAAAAGTCACTTTTTATAGTTGGATGACCAAAATAGAAAGTTGTTAAAAGTTAAGTGACCATTAAAAATTCATTTGGATTCAATCTATTAACTTTTTTTTTAACAATTCCCTGCCTTGGGGTATAAGCATACTTCTTCCAAAGGTGGTCTATGTTCAAAGCTTATTTGCAACATTGATACTGTCACGCCCCCAAA
>AWUE01019271.1:0-53677 GCA_001974825.2 Corchorus olitorius
ATAGTTATTGGCGATACTTAATTATATTACATCTAAGATAACTATATTTATGGGAGATGTCTTTTTGATTGGTCACACTTGATGAGAAAGACGAACTTTAATAAACTTGCAAAATACTATCAACAAAAAATTAAAATAGAGAAAAATTAGATTGAGAGTTACTATTATATTATTTATTTTATATATTATCTTAATTCTTGTGTTTTATAAATCATTAAGACACGTGCAAGGCACGTGCATTTACTAGTATAAAGATAAAAGATAAAGATTATAAGATATATCTTCAAAAGTATTGTATTTTTGTTGAAAAAGGGCTAACTGATGAAATTCTTGTTCTTGTTTATGATTTATGTCTTCAAACATGGCTTGGCGTAAGTGAATTTATAAGACTTTTTTTTTTTGGCACCAAATTTATAAGACTTTTTAACTAAGCAAAAACAAAGGAATCTAACACGCATGTACATATAGTTTTCCCAGAAGAAACTTCCTCACCATGAATCTTTGCTGGTTGGCTAAGCAAACATTTGAAACAATCATTCTTCCAATTTTTCAATTCATGATTGTTACAATATAGTGTTCGAATCTATCACATATAAAGGGAATATAAAGCTATCAAGCTTTGACAAAGGTAAAGCATAGCACATAGTAATTTAGAAACTGCAAGTTGCTTACAGGACTGCTGGCAGTTGTCCATATGGGGTCCTTCCCTGGAAAAGAACTTTGCAAGAAATCAACATCACTGATTAATTTTTGCCCCATTTTTCCACATTGTTGAAAGAAATAGAAAATTTGATCAAATTTAAATTCTTGGTTGGATAGCTTTTTTAATCAATGCTAAGAAATTAACTTTGGAATTGGAAATGAAGGTCACATATTATTCAGAACTTGTATTTGAACAAACTAGTACATGGATGCTTTGTGGACTGTTTTTGCAAAAAAATTTCATCCTAAACCTTATCCAAATTCTGTCAAAATAATTGCAACATGGCAAGGCAATGTAAATTTCTTTATTCAACTATAGCATTGAAACTTGAAGATCACGTGTTGGTAAGAAGACGAAATTAATTTGTCATTTTTCTATGATGTAACTTGTAGCAACTATGGGACTTTTGACAACATGTTTCCCGCCATCTTCCCAAGTCAGATAGCCAAAAGACACTGCTTCGTCCAGCTGTCTTGGACCTTTGATACTCAGCTTGAAGCTTTTCTTATCGTTTTTTCCTTTGAACACTAAAACATTTGGTTGCACCGTTACCTTGAGGCCCTTGATTGGTGTTACTGTTGCTTTATAGGTGAAACTTCCTTCTGCAACATTAGTTACCGTTCGTGTAAATTCTCGTACGGTTGTCAAATTCGGCTTCCCAATCGCATTGATATCTCTGAAAACTGCAATGAAAGAAGGGTAATTAAGATCCATAGAAGGGCTGGAGCAGTCGATTGAAGACGATTTCGTGATGGTCTTGATTTGTGCCTCGGTAAAATTTAGCGCGCAAAGCAGATTCAAGTAATCTTTGACAGTAGCGTCGTAAATAAGTCCGGGGTCTAGCGCTTTGTTAGGGTTGACATGGCCAGCCCCCATAGCTAGAGGATCGGCAGGCCGGAGTTGTCTTCCGACATCCTTGATAGGCTTTCCGGTGTTATCATTGACATCGGAAGTTGTCATCAAGGCTGATCGGATGGCTGCGGGGCTCCAATCAGGATGTGCAACTTTCACAAGTGCAGCTATTCCTGACACGTGGGGGCAAGCCATGGATGTTCCCGAAAGCAAATTGAAGTTGCTATTGAGGTCTTCATTACCACCGTTGACATCGATGTTCGATGGCCATGCAGCCAGGACTAAGTCGCCTGGAGCCATAACATCAGGCTTCAAAACAGAGGGACAGCTGTAAGATGGACCCCTTGAAGTGTAGCTTGCTACCGTTGGTGACGGTTTGATTCCCAGGAATGTTTTCTTAAACCCAATGCTGGCTTTTGGGTCATTGTTGCTCTTAATGTACTTGACCAAAATATCACCATCTTTTTGTCCCAAGAACACTGATGGAATTGGAAATGGGGCGTGATTGAACACATCCACCTCACTCTTGTTTGTAATGAAGACACCAGCAACATTTCCCGCAGATTTAACGGTATTAAACTGGTCTTCGAGGGAATCTTCATCGTCACCAGGAGCTTGGCACACGACAATTTTGTCAACCACCTTTCTCAATTCAACCGTGCTGTCGCAGGAATCCATGAAAACAATTGGTAATTGAGTTGAAGAAAAGTTCCTTGGATACAGAGCCATTCCATGGACCGAATTGCTTCCAAAACTCATAGTTGCGCCCAATTCTCTATCCATAGCCCCAGCAGCAACGGTTAAAACCCAAGGAGTTCCATTGTGTACAGTCTCCACATCTGGTCCTCCATTTCCTGCAGAAGTAGAGACAAAAATATTCTTCTGAATGGCTGCAAATGTGGCAATTGCGATTGGGTCTTCATACAACTCCACCTCTTCCAACCCCAATGACATGGAAAGAACATCACAGCCGTCGGTAATTGCTTTATCAATTGCGGCCATAATATCAGAACTCGCACCTATCGAGTTCGCTCGGCCTTCATTCCAGAGGGCTTTGTAAATGGCAACTCGAGCTCCTGGGGCCATTCCTCTAGCAGTCCCCATGGCATAGCCAAAGTAGGATGCATCCTTGACATAATTTCCAGCGGCGGTTGTTGAAGTGTGGGTCCCGTGTCCGTCAGTGTCTCGAGCAGAATTGGTTGAGATGTTGAGAGTGGGGTTGCCAGCAATCGCTTTATTGAAATAGCGTGCACCAATGAGCTTTTTGTTGCACAAGGACGAGTTGAATTGGGTGCCACTTTCACATTTCCCTTTCCATCTCGACGGAACATCACTCATTCCACCGTCATTAAAACTTTCACTTTCCGGCCAAACCCCTGTGTCTATGACCCCAATAATGACGTCTTTGCCGAAATCCGACACCGGCCAAGCCCCCGAGTCGTAATTCAGGCCAAGAAACTTGTAACTATGAGTGGTGTCAACCGTGATTGTTCTGTCTCTAATTGACGAAACATACCCTGGAGCCTTTTTTAAGGCCTCAAGCTCTTCCGGTGTCAGACTTGCACTGAAACCATGAACAACATGGTTATAACTATACAGAAGTTTAGAAGAAGCAATTGCTGCATTGGTTTTAGCTACCAAGTTGGCTGATAAAGATGAAAGGGTGGCCAAATACCAGCTTTGCTGACCGGAAAACGCCTTGGGCATGGCGGACAAGTCCATGTGGACAATGTAATTGTCAGATTGTGCTAGAGTAGTGTTAAAAACAGAGGAGATACTAAAGGAAAGCCAAACATACAAGAATTTGACATGATTATTGGCTGCCATGGAAGAGAATATGGAATTTGGCAAGGCGATATGTCTTATGATATCTCCCAAGGGTGAAGCAAATTTTATCTACCTAGGCCCAAATTAAGACAAAAAAAACTCCACTAATTGGAGAGAGCCCACCATGTGCGAGCTCATCACAAGAGAACAAATCCCTTTATGATCACCCGGAGATAAATTTTGACTTTGTTAATTGTTATGGACTTCTATATATGGTCCGTCCATTCCATATAGGGTAGATTAATGGAACTAAAGCAAACGATATTTTGGTGGCCATTCATTATTGTCTAATGTAGTAATTTCTTTTGTAAAAACAGAACATCATGATCTGAGCATACAAGGAATTTGAATTATGTTTACATTGGAATTGGAGGTTGTTTTTCGTTGGAATCTAACACGCATGTACATATAGTTTTCCCAGAAGAAACTTCCTCACCATGAATCTTTGCTGGTTGGCTAAGCAAACATTTGAAACAATCATTCTTCCAATTTTTCAATTCATGATTGTTACAATATAGTGTTCGAATCAATCACAAATAAAGGAAAATAAAGTTATCAAGCTTTGACAAAAGGTAAGTTATAGCACATAGCAATTTAGAAGCTGCAAGTTGCTTTCAGGATTGGTGGCAGCAGCAAGTCAAATTATTTAAATAAATGATTTATCCATATGGGGGGTCCTTCCCTGGAAAAGAACTTTGCAAGAGATCAACATCACTGATTAATTTTTTGCCCCATTTTTCCACATTGTTGAAAGGAATAGAAAATTGATCAAACTTGAATCCTTAGTTCATAGTTGATTAGCTTTTTTTTTAAAATCTAATTTAATACTAAGAAATGAACTTTGGAATTGGAAAAGAAGGCCATATTATTCAGAACTTGTATTTGAACAAACTAAAACATTGATGCTTTTTGGACTGTTTTTGCACAGAATTTTTCATCCTAGAGGATCTACCAGGAACTTACAACAGGAGCCACCACGAAAGGACTCCTGACAGTGTGATTTGCATTATTTTCAACCCAACCAATTTCACCATCTAAGACTTTCCCTGCCTTGTTACTGCTGTAAGTTATGGTCACAGTGAAGCTCAGTTTCTCGTATCTATTTCCAAACTCCAATCTGAACGGCAAAATATCAATATTTATACCTTCATCAGACGGCTGTATTACGTAGGAATTGTAAATTGCAGCACCTTTTCCCACATTTGTAACAGTCCTGTGGAACTTTTTCGTGATTCTTTCCGTCACATTAGGATTGTACAAAGCAATGAAAGATGGGTAATTGAGATCCGAAGATGGGTTGGAGCAGTAGTATTTCTTCGATCTTGTGATGGTCAAGATTTGTTTCTGAGTGAAATTCATGGTGCACAAGAGGTTGACATAGTCCTGTGGGGTTGCATCATAGATCAGACCTGGATCAAGTGCTTTATTCGGGTCGATTTGGCCTGCTCCCATGGCTAATGGTGAAGCGTATGACAAATTGTGATCACCATAGTCTCTGATAAAATCCTTGGTGTTATCAAATGGATTTGCTGTAGTGACCAATGCTGACCGAATAGCAGCAGGACTCCAATCAGGGTGTGCAGCTTTCAAGAGTGCAGCTACGCCAGATGCATGCGGGCAAGCCATGGATGTTCCAGAGAGCATAGCAAAGTCACTGGATAAGAATATATATCCCGCCAATGAACCTGCAAAGCCGAGTGGGCTAAAAGCGGCCAAAATAGAAGAACCTGGTGCCATTACATCAGGCTTTAAGATACCAGGATAGCTTCGTGAGGGACCTCTTGAAGTGTAAGATGCCACAGCTGGTGCAGGCTTTGTCCCTAAAATGGTCTGCTGAAACTTGATGCTAGCTTTAGCATCCTTAGTACTCGTCGCGTATTTGATCAGAGTTGGAGCATCCTTGGGACTAATCACAACGCCGGGAGTGGGCATCCAGCTTAATTCAGGTTCATCTGATACAAATATTGCTGCAAACACCATTGACTTAGTGATATTAGATACTTGAATATAGAGAGGATCAGTACCGTCACATATTATGATCCCATGTGGTGCCTCGGATAACATTTGTGTTGAATTGCATGATGACAAGCTTTTGTTGTAAATCAATGGGAAGTTGTCAACTAAAGCACTGGCTAGAAACATGGTCTGTCCAATAATGGTCTGCCCATTTCCTAGTGACACAGTTCCAGCGAAAGAACGATCAATGGTGCCAGCTGCAACTGTTATGACCCATGGGATTCCATTGTGCAAGGTCCCTAAATCTGGCCCCGAATTTCCCGCTGATGAAGAGACTAGTACACCTTTCTCCATAGCAGCAAAAGAAGCAATTGCAATAGGGTCTTCATACAATGGCACGCCATTAAACCCCATTGATATCGATATCACATCGACACCATCAGCAATAGCCTGGTCCATGCCAGCAAGAACATCAGATGAGTAGCGGCCTTCCCCTTCTTCCCATAGGACCTTGTACACGGCCAACCTGGAACACGGCGCGATGCCTCTTGCCGTGCCTTTGCCATACCCGAAATATGATGCATCCTTCACATAATTCCCAGCTGCAGTGGAGGAAGTATGAGTTCCATGGCCGTGAACATCTCTAGCCGAATTCATGCTTATGTTGACACCAGGATTTGCTGCAATCACACCCTTGTTGAAGTACCTAGCTCCAATTAACTTAGAGTTGCACATGGAAGAGTTGAATTCCTGTCCTTCCTGGCATATTCCTTTCCACCTGGCTGGAACCGGAGTCATTCCATTATCTTTGTAGCTGTCACTCTCTGGCCAAACACCAGTATCGATGACACCAATGATGACATCTTCACCATAGTCTGAAGCAGGCCATATCCCGTAATAAGAGTTAAGTGACAGGAATTCAGGGGTATGGGTTGTGTCAAGAGTGACACTTCTGTCAGGATAAGCTGAGACAAATCCTGGAGAATTCTTTAGCATTTCTAGTTCATCAGGTGACAGAACAGCACTGAAACCATGAGCTCCAGTGTCATAAGAGTAAATGAGAGATGGAGAAGATCGAGGGTTGTTTGATGAGATAGTTTTACTTGTTTTCAGAGAATCAAGCATGGAAGAATACCAGGTATGATGACTGGCAAACATTTTGGGCATGGAGGACTTGTCCATATGGACTATGTATGTAGTTGATGACTCTGAGTGAACATTGAGAGTGAAGAAAAGAAATGCGAGGAAGAGAGAGTGCAGACTGTTGAAAAGGATCATTTTTCTTCGCTTGAATTACAACCAAGTGCCTGGAAGTGAATGTCTGATTGAGGTTTATATAAATGAATTAAAGCTACTGAGTAGTGAGTCCTAAAATTTGTTGAAGAAAAATGAAAATTAAAAGACTTAGACTATAATAACTTGGTCAATTTCCATCTATATCTTGGAAAAACTTCTTTCTCATTCATTAATTGTTGTCCCTAGGATTAATCAATTAGTCCCAAAATGGCATTATCAATTAGCTGTCTGCGAGAAAAATCAAGTTTCATAAAGGTATACAATCAGGCTCAACATTTGGACTTTGCTGCAAAAAGATCATCTTGTTCTTTTAATCTCTTTTTCCCCCCTTTTCCTGCTGACATGCGAATCATCCTCCAAAGGGGAGAAATCACATTAACCTAACCAACTGGGGTAAGAGACCCTTTCTTTGGAGATTCATTAATTTTTCTCAAGCAAGTTATCATTTACTTTCTCGGCAAATTAGTATTAGGACCACTTTTACTATGAACAACCATGGAGAAATTGGAATGCCGTGTCATAATTTTGGTCTACAATAATGTTCTTAGTTTGAACTGATACTTTCAATGGCTGTCCTGTCTTATATTTCTCCATAAGGCCGTAAGATATAAACATTGGATACCTTAAAAATCAAAACTCAAAACCTTACATTATTCAAGAATTAAATTTTAATTTGTTGGTTGAAACGTTTTCCATGAGTTTTGCCTAGTCTATATTTTTGAGTTTTTTTTTCCTTTTCTTTCTAATTATATATATCAGCAGATCAATTATTAGACTTTATAAATGTATGAAGACATCAATTATTAGACTTCATATGTATAAAGAACAAAAGAAGATCAGGCAAGTTGAACTGTGGAAGTGGCAGTACTTCTGCAACATTAAACAGGAAAACCAAAAATAAGGGAAGAACATAAGGACACCAGCTGTACGTTAGACTCCAATGCTGACACAGCTTGATTCTCTCGGATCTTCAACTTGATAACATGATCTGTTTTAGATTAAGTTCATAGACTTTTCATATGATGCTTCTTTTCTTTTGTTCTGTTTTTGGTTCTTAGTTTTTTTTGTCCTAGTTTTATCTGTTCTTCTATTTCAAGCTCCATGACAATGAGATATATACAATAATTTATTGCTTTATATATCCAAGCAATTTATTGAATTCTGAAAGCCAATGATTCCAAAATTTAGTTCAAAAAAACAACATGTGATTAGAAAAGTTTGTAGCAATGTTCTATTTTTCTGGAAATTCCAAATAAAATGTTGGGAATTGGTGTTTTAATTCCTACTAGATATAATATTTCACAAGGCAATTGTTTTTCCTTTCAATTTCTGGTTACCAAGGCATATTCAGCTTAGATTGTCTAATCCTTAACCCACCATATTTTGCTGCCATCAGCCTATGTCTAAGGGAAAAAACAGAGGAAGTTTACATCTTCCATAATTTGACTATTTTAACAATGAAAGAATTATTTTCTTGACTGCATATTTTTAATTTTTTAATTACTTATGCTTTATATATTTCTGTTTAAACTGTCATGCAAAACCCCATCATTAAAATTATATATTTTCGTCAGCTAGCTAATTAGGATGAACTATGCATTTAGCAGTAATTGGACATCCAATCTCATTTTGCTGACCAAAGACCATAAACAAGTCAATGATTTTCCTAGAAAAGTTAAATGAAATTTTGTCTGTTTGCTTTCTTATATGTTGCCATATATACTATTATTGTAAGGTATAGTGTGTGAAATGGAGAATATAATAAACTTTAATGAAATCATAATGCATAGTTAATGAAGAAAAAACAAAATAGAACACCACATTGATTTCTGATGATAAGTAATCTGCTTTTGATTAGGAAACAGAACTTTCCTAGTATCTGACAAAGTAAAATCATCAATACAAGCTGAGACAAACAGATAAAGAATCAAAAAGGAATATTCCAACAGTTGAAAATGAAGACTGGGTCCTAAAACAAATGTCTGAGCATTAGCCTGCATTAATTAATGCTGGCAAAAATGATGAGAAGTTGAGAACCCAAAAACCATGAATTAACACATATTAGTATTTGAGATACTGACAAAAGAAAGATCCCAAAATTGAGATGAAGGTAGAACTAGAAAACAAGTTGATGTTAACGATCATGGATCATGACAGCCAAGAGAGAAAAAGACGAGCAAAAAAAAACTGAAGAGAAAACATCATGAATGTCATGTTTGATGTTATTGTATGTATTGTACGTAAACTATACAGATTTTTCTTGAATTGAAAGTCTATAAATTCGGGCAAATAAAATCGTAACATTCAAACCTTCAAGTTCTAACTTCAACCCCATGCATAGAACAATGAGGTTCTACATATATTCACACTGTGCTCTGTCATGGTTACTGTTAATGTTACTAATTGGCAATGGGAAGTCAGATTCTGCAGAGGAATACAAGACATACATAATCCATATGGACCATTCTCAAAAACCTTCGTCTTTCTTAACCCATGAGTCATGGCATCGTTCCACCCTACCATCATTATCCGATGAAAAAATGTTCCTGTATTCTTATAGCCATGCCATGCATGGATTCAGTGCCAGGCTCACACCATCCCAAGTATCCGAAATCAAGAAATCTCCAGCTCACATTGCCATACATGAGGAGTCCGTTGGCAAGTTGCTTACCACCCACTCTCCGAGTTTTCTCGGGTTAAGGAATTCTTCTGGTTTATGGCCTGCTTCGTCATACGGTGAAGGCATGATCATAGGTTTGATTGATTCAGGCGTTTGGCCTGAGAGTGAGAGTTTCAATGACAGAGGGATGCCACCAATTCCTGCAAGATGGAAAGGAAAGTGTGATAATAGTACTACAACTAGCCCTTTCCCTTGCAACAAAAAGCTTATCGGTGCTCGGACATTTATCAAAGCAAACAACTCTGCCGAAGAGGATACTTCACCGAGAGATTCACTTGGACATGGAACACATACTGCATCCACTGCTGCGGGTAACCATGTGGCTGGTGCAAGTCAATTTGGATATGCAAAGGGCATAGCGAGAGGAATGGCACCTCGCGCGCATCTTGCCATTTACAAGGTCTCAAACAATATTAACATTGTTGAAAGTGATGTTATTGCTGCTATGGACCAAGCAATTGCAGATGGAGTGGATGTCTTGTCACTATCTCTTGTCTTTGAGGAGGCACCATATTTCAAAGATGTCATAGCCATAGCTTCATTTTCAGCAATTGAGAAGGGGATTTTTGTTGTCCGTAGTGCTGGTAATTTTGGAGCCTATAATTCTACACTAAATGGTGCACCATGGATCACAACAGTCGGTGCTGGTACACTTGACCGAAGTTTTGCTGCATCAGTTACTCTAGGAAATGGAGCAACCTTTGAAGGAGAATCAAAATTTCCAGAGAATGTGCTGATAGCTAATGCATCATTATACTACGGAAAAAATGATTCCAAGAAAGCAGTCTGCAATTTAAGGTCATTAGACGCGAATGAAACTGCTGGAAAGGTAGTCTTCTGTGATTATGCAGGAATAACCATAATTGAGGAGCAAATAAATGAGCTTAACAGGATAGGTGCATATGCAGGAATAATTGCAACAGAGCTCATGCCTTTTGGTGCTTTAGATAATCTCAGCATTCCAATCCTTGTTGTAAATACTACTTCTGGAGCTTTGATTAGAGAGTATTATGCAATAAGAGAAACTAAAGCAGAAGTGAAAACAATGAGATTTGTTCACACAAATTTGGGTACAAAGCCGGCACCAGCTGTAGCTGTTTTCTCTTCAAGGGGACCGGATCCTATCAACCCTTCCATTCTAAAACCAGATGTCATTGCTCCAGGAGTCGATATCTTGGCCGCAGTCCCTCCATTTCCATATACTAGAATTGGCGACAATGAGTTGGTGACAGATTATGCATTTAAATCAGGCACATCAATGGCAGCCCCCCATGTTTCAGGAGTGGCAGCTTTGCTTAAAGCTGTGCACCCTGATTGGAGTCCTGCAGCCATCAGATCCGCTTTGATGACTACTGCTTATAGCATCAACAACAATGGGACTACTTTGACAAATCAAAACTATCCTTTTCCTGCAACACCTTTTGATTATGGCGCAGGTCATATCAATCCCAATAAAGCTATGGATCCTGGACTCATTTATGACATGGATACACAAGATTATATTGATTTCCTCTGCAGCTTAGGATACACTGACACAGAAATGAAAGCGGTTCTTAGACAAAGTCAATGGAATTGCACTCAAAAGGAAATTACTGATCTGAACTATCCATCTTTCGTTGCTATTTTTGGAAACGAACCCAACTTTCCAAAGGTGATGAACTTTTCCAGGGTGGTTACTAACGTGGGAGATGATCAATCAATTTACCAGACCGAGGTGGGAAATTCAATGGGGTTGACAATCAAGGTGGAGCCGAGTACTTTGACATTCTCGAAGAAATATCAGAAGCTAAGTTTTGTTGTGAGTGTGGAGATTGATGAAACAGCTCCTCAACAGGGCTATGGCTATCTCAAGTGGATTGATCAACGGAATCATACCGTCTCAAGCCCTATTGTGGAGATGAATCCTAATTTCCTTTGATGAATTTTGCCATATATCTCTGTCAAAAGATTGAAGGCATTGATATAAGTTGCTTTCTTGTTTTTCTTTCTCTGCCATTAATCAGAGTGATTATTGTTGGTTTTGTGTGTTTTACTTGCTGCCATTAATCCTATGTGTGTGTATATATGTTTATTTATGAAAAATAGAAATGGAATAGTTTATGAAGAATAGACTTTGTGATCACTGCAGTAATGTTAACATTTTAGAGCATCATTCATGTAAGAGATTCATATGTACTTTCAACCCCCAATAGAACAGAACATTTTGTTCACTTATGTTTCTTCTTATTCCTTTATAATTTTACAGTTGGGAAATGCTGCAAAGAGTGGAAGTTTTTTCAATGGCGATATTTTCTTCTTTAGCTACAGACAGCTGGAATTACACTATTGATTTTCAAATCATTTTGTGTATAGAAGCAAATCCTTAAATTTGGCAAAGTCTAATCTCATTTCGAATGATGTTTAAAACTTCGACCAAATCACATGGGCTTGGTAAAAAATTTTACTCATAAGGCTCATCTCCTTTATCAACAAAATTGACCCATATGGGGGGTTTCCGTTTTCGGCCACAACCCATGTGGGTTAACTCTATATTTATCCATACACCTTGCATTTTGCTTTAGTCTCTATAATAATTTATTTTAATCCGGGAAAAAATGTCAAGAATTTGTTCTATGAGATCAATTAAAAAGCCTAATTATAAATCTTCCAAATTTGCATTCAGATACACAGAGATAGAAGAGAGAAAATGAAAAAGAAAAGAGAGAGAAAAAAGTAAATGCCAAGTTACCCTTTTATTAATTACTGCAAGACGAGGAATAAGCATCCTTAGCAGAAAACAAGCATATTATTAGCTGAAATAATGTCCATTGTTTTTCATGGAAGCTACCTGAGAATAAACAAATATGTACCTGACAGCCATAAAAATCTAATCAAGACCGAGTAAATTGACCATAAGAAAACAAAAACAAAAACAAAATCCAACTGGTCTCATACGAGATTGAAGTTGAAATTCACGACCAAATCTTAGGAGTAATCGAACACATTAAAAGAATCGAACATGAAGCAACCTGATGAGTTGGATTTAACGTTTGCACTAACGTCGTCTCCGTTTCTAGTATTTTCCATTTTCTCCATTTCTAACATCTATATATGCATGTGAGATAGCAAGCATCAAACTTAGATCTTTCCTAGTCTATCTGCAAGGCTAGAGAGATGGGTTCCTGCAATTATTACCTCCACATTGTATCATTGCTACTATTTTTGTTACTTGGAACCAACAATGCAATGCCAAAACCTGAAGAATTCAAGACTTACATAGTCCATATGGACCATTCACTTAGACCTTCATCATTCCTGACCCATGAATCCTGGCACCGAGCCACCCTGAGATCACTGTCTGAACCGGTTGATGACGAAAACATGTTGCTTTATTCATACAACCATGTCATGCATGGGTTCAGTGCCAGGCTCACACCATCTCAAGTGTCAGAAATCAAGAAATCTCCAGCTCATATTGCCACACGCGAGGAGGCATCTGGCAAGCTCTTCACCACACACACCCCTGAGTTTCTTGGGTTAAGGCATTCTTCCGGGTTGTGGAATTTGTCGTCGTTTGGTGAAGGTGTGATCATAGGGATGATTGATTCAGGCGTTTGGCCTGAGAGTGAGAGTTTCAGTGAAAAAGGAATGCCACCAATTCCCACAAGGTGGAAGGGTAAGTGCCACAATGCCACTATTCCTTTCCCTTGCAACAGAAAGCTTATTGGTGCCCAAGTTTTCATCAAAGGAAGCCAAGCTGCTGGTATGACAGACCCAAGAGATGATACACCAAGAGACTTCCTTGGACATGGAACGCACACATCATCCACAGCCGGAGGTAATTACGTTCATGAGGCTAGTGAATTTGGATATGCAAAGGGCACAGCGAGAGGACTTGCACCGCGTGCATACCTTGCCATGTACAAAGTCTCATCAGGAGAGGTTGTTTTTCAAAGTGATGTTCTTGCCGCTATGGATCAAGCGATTGCAGATGGTGTTGATATCATGTCACTATCTTTAGGTTTCGAGCAGACACCTTATTTCCAGGATGTCATGGCCATTGCTTCTCTTTCAGCAACTCAGAAGGGGATTGTTGTTGTCTGCGCTGCTGGGAACGACGGAGCACCTAATACGACACACAATTCAGCACCATGGATTACAACAGTTGGGGCTGGGACACTTGATCGGAGTTTCGTTGCCACATTGACTTTAGGGAATAATCAAACCTTCCAAGGAGAATCACATTTTCCAGAACGTGTTTTAATTATAGATACCCCGTTGTACTATGGCAAAGGTGACAAAAGAATATGCAACATGGGAGCATTGAATATGAGTGAAGTCTATGAAACGGTGGTCATCTGTGCCAACAGTGAAAAAGTTAGCATTTATAACCAAGCAATGGAGCTTGAAAGAGTTGGTGCAGTTGCAGGTATATTCATAGAAGATGGGATCCCTTTTGACGTCGACGAACTCAGCATTCCTGGCCTGGTTTTGAATGCTTCTTCGGGTGCTTTGATTATAAAGTATGCTATAGAGGCAGCTAGTGAGGCAAACGTGAATATCATGAGGTTTGGTCTTACAAGTTTTGGCAAGAAGCCAGCACCACAAGTGGCTGAGTTCTCCTCAAAAGGACCAGACCCTATCAATCCGAACATTCTCAAGCCGGATATTATCGCTCCAGGGGTCCAAGTGTTGGCTGCATTCCCACCAACAATTCCAGTCGGAGAAATAGTAAACTATCCGTTGGCCTCAGATTATGCATTATTATCAGGCACATCAATGTCAACACCTCATGTTGCCGGAGTGGCAGCATTGTTGAAAGCTGTTCACCCTGAATGGAGCCCAGCAGCTGTCCGATCTGCTTTGATGACCACAGCAGATACCATTGATAACAACGGAACTACTTTGACAAACGAACTGACTAACCTTCCTGGAACACCTCTTGATTATGGAGCAGGTCATATCAATCCAAATAAAGCCATGGATCCTGGACTTATCTATGATATAGATTGGCAAGGTTATGTTGATTTCTTATGCGGCCTACACTACAATGACACAGAGATGAGAGCTATTCTTAGACAAAGTAAATGGAATTGCAACCAAGAAGGAACTGACCTGAACTACCCATCCTTTGTTGCCATATTTAGCAAAAAAACTAGCCCTCCAAAAGTAAAGAAATTTACCAGGGTTGTGACAAACGTGGGAGATGACCAATCAGTTTACCAGGCAGTTGCGGAACTTCCAAGTGGAATGTCTGTTACAGTAGAGCCTAGCACTCTAACTTTTACAAACAAGTATCAAAAGCAAAGTTATGTTGTTACCGTGGAGATCAACGGCAAAGCTTCTCCAGTGACCTATGGTTATCTGAAGTGGATTGATCAAACTAACCATGTTGTCACAAGCCCTATTGTGGTCCTAAATTTCTAACTGGCATAATTATTACTCTCTAAATGGCCTCTCACTGTCTTTCCCTCTGGTTTCTTACTAGGTACTCTGGAAGATTTAGGCCTTATGAAAGATAATGTTGAAATAATGTTCCCACTGAAAGATAAATAATGCTTTCAGTTTGTTAATGCTATATGAGCACAAACTTGCAAGAAATCATCCTGTGAAAATATATGCTTTCCCAAGGGAATAAGAAAAACCACAATGATTTGTATCTTCCTTGTCTGTCAGTGAAGGTTCCTTTTGTCTCAAGCTTTTGAAGTGTACTAAAAGCAAAGGAATCTATGACAACTTCATAATTAGGTTTTCGGATAGGTTCTGGAAAACTTGAAGTGCTAAAAATACAGCAGTTTCAAACATACTGGCAAATGACTAATCATTAGTCACCAGTTTCTAGTTGGTTATTTGTTTTTTACCTAGCTACATGACACAAACACAAATAAATTGATATAGCCAGTTCATGAAGAATCACAAAGCAATCTTGAACTTGTCGATCAAATAATTTATTAAACTTAGGTGCAATGTTTATAGTTTCCAAGCTATTATAAAATATTAACAAATAAATTGAACAAGTCTAATATAGCACTTACAATATGACATTGACAAAGTAGGCCTTTTTCTTTTGTCATCTAGCTTAAGGCAAGTAATGCATCCAAAATGGGATTCTATGCCACCTAAACATCTTAAAATATCCTCATCACCTACCTTGTCTACCTGAATTATTTAAGAATGGGTTTGCCAAACTTACCTCTGGGTGAACTAATGGCTGCTATTATTGCAGCCAAAAATTATCAGTGCAACCCCAATATTCTAAAAATTTACATTATCCTTAGTCTATACATATCTTTCCTTTGATCTTTTTTTTTTCTTTGTTTTGTTTTTTTCTTTCATTTTTCAGATTGATACATAACCTATACACCAATACATGACCTCATATTTAGATAGCTGAATATTATAACCAATAATACACCAACGGCTAGCTTTAAGCAACAAATTTGTCTTTGCTATAGTCTTTTAGCCTAATGCAAGATTAAATCAAATGACCAAACAGACAAAGAAAACAGAGAGTGAGTGGAAAAACCAACTAGAGACAGGAAGGGAAATGCGGTTAGAGCGTCTTGGAAAATAGCTGTTATGTATAATCTGGCTACGATAAGAATGTGTTTTTTAGAGTATTTGAAGCAAGGAAAGTATATTAAATTGACAAACCTTTGAAATAAAAACACGACAAGAAGGTCTCATTCTAGTTCTTCAAACCTATAAGAAATTCTATAAAACTATGAAGCAAACCGGAAAAAAAGAGAAAATGGAAAGGAAAAAAAAATGCAGATCACTGAAAATGAACCAGATATCTATCAACAAAAATAAAACAGAAGATGCAAGTAAATGCGATATGGAACTAGTAGATTTCCTCGCTTGTGTTATTAAAAGCACATAGCCCTTTCTATCAAAATGGAGTCAATACCCTGTTTTTTGCATGGGGATAATAAGCAAATAGTATGATTTTGCATTTAAAAGTTTTCGGAATACCTCAGGATTTATTTAAAATGACAGAGTAGAGTAATGTATCAACAGGTCGGGAATAGGACTGCTCTGAAAAGTGAAGAAGGCTGAAAGCAAATATCTCTTGATTTTCTTCTAAACGGATAAATATTTGCATCATCGAACAAACACTTGAGAATCTAACAGAAGCATCAAACCAAATGAACCAAACAAAACATGATTGAGAATATCACAAAAATAATAAATAAACAAAATTAAGGTGTCTCATGTAAGTGAAGTTAACTTTCATGAAGATACCATTGGAATTTGATGCATTATAACATAAATCAAATATAAAAGAAATACAAACTTTGTAGTTAACGCTATGCTTTAGCGAAGCTTTTGCATTCATCATCTATAGAACCAAGATCAGAAAAACCATCAAATCCCAAATCTTTCTAGTCCTCAATCATTGTTCCCTAAATCAATGACTAGAAGGATGAATTTCTGCAATTACTCACTTGTTGTTCTGTCATGGCTAGTTTTGCCCTTGCTGCTTGAAGGCAACAATGCAATGCCAGCACCTGAAGAATACAAAACATACATAGTCCACATGGACCATTCTCATAAACCTGATTCTTTCTCAACCCATGAGTTATGGCACCGGTCTACACTTAGATCATTGTCAAATCCTGTTGACGATGAGGAAATGTTGCTTTACTCTTACAACCACATCATCCATGGCTTCAGTGCCAGGTTAACCTCTTCTCAGCTATTAGAAATTGAGAAATCTCCGGCTCATCTTGCTACATATCAGGAGTCATTTGGAAAGCTATTTACAACTCATTCCCCAAATTTCCTTGGATTAGAACATAACTCTGGATTATGGTCGGCCGCATCATATGGAGAAGGTGTGATCATAGGCGTCCTTGATACAGGAATTTGGCCAGAGAGTGAAAGTTTTAGTGATAAGGGAATGCCCCAAGTACCACGGAGATGGAAGGGAAAGTGTGAAAACGGCACAGCCTTCAGCCCTTCAGCTTGCAACAAAAAACTCATTGGTGCTCGATCATTTAGCAAAGGAATCCAAGCCGCAGTAGGAAATTTCTCAAAGGAATTAGACTATGACTCACCGAGAGATTTTGAAGGACATGGAACCCACACATCATCCACAGCTGCGGGTAATCATGTACTTGGGGTGAGTCACTTTGGATATGCAAGAGGCACAACAAGTGGAGTAGCACCACATGCCCACGTAGCCATGTACAAAGTGTTGTGGGAAACTGATTCAGGAAATAGTGCAGCAAGTGATGTGTTAGCTGGGATGGACCAAGCAATTGCAGATGGCGTGGATATCATGTCAATATCTATTGGTTTTGACCAGAATCCTTATTTCAACGATCTCATAGCCATAGCTTCTCTTTCAGCGGTTGAGAAAGGGATTGTTGTTGTTTGTGCTGCTGGCAATGATGGAGGTCGTAATACAACATACAATGGAGCACCCTGGATCACAACTGTGGGGGCTGGCACACTTGATCGTAGTTTCACTGCAAAAGTAACTCTAGGTAATGGGTTTACTTTAGAAGGAACATCATACTTCCCACAGAACATTTACATTACCAATAGACCATTATATTATGGCAAAGATGATGCAAATAAAGCAATATGCTACATGAAAGCACTGGATGCAGAAGAAATTTCCGGAAAGGTAGTCATTTGTGAAAATAGCAGCAAGATTGACGTTGATGGTCAAATGGAGGAGCTTGCCAGAGTAAGTGCTTATGCAGGAATATTTATGTCAGACTGGTCAGACTTAGAGGCAGAAGACTACATAATTCCCAGCCTGGTTCTGCCAGCGAGTTCTGGAATGTTGGCAACAGAGTATGCTAAAAACGCAAGTGACGCACACATAAGAAGCATGAGGTTCATGTTTACAAATTTGGGTATAAAACCAGCACCCCAAGTGGCTGATTTCTCGTCAAGAGGACCAGATCCAGTCAACCCAACAGTCCTAAAACCTGATATTATTGCTCCAGGAGTTGATGTCTTGGCAGCAGTAACACCAAACAGAGCTTTCATTGAAATCGGCAACTATAAGTTTGTAACAGACTATGCATTATACTCAGGAACATCAATGGCAGCACCGCATGTTGCAGGTGTGGCAGCTTTGCTGAAAGCCGTTCACCCAGAATGGAGCCCAGCAGCTATCCGATCAGCTATGATGACCACAGCATATACCATCAACAACAATGGAACTGCTTTGACAAACCAATTTCTTGACCTCCCTGGAACACCCTTAGATTATGGAGCAGGTCACATTAACCCGAATAAAGCCACCGATCCTGGACTCATCTATGACATTGAATTCCAAGATTACATAGACTTCCTGTGCAGCCTTGGCTACACTGACACACAAATGAAAGCTGTTCTTAGACGGAGTAAATGGACTTGCAGCCAAGAGAGAACTGAACTAAACTACCCATCTTTCATTGCATTATTTAGCAAAGATGACACCTCTCCCAAAGTAAAGAACTTTACCAGGGTTGTGACCAATGTAGGAGACAATAAATCCATTTATGAGGCAGTGGCAACAACAACCTACAGTGGAATGACAATAACAGTAGATCCTCCTACTCTAACATTCACCAAGAAATATCAGAAACAGAGTTTTGTTCTGAGTGTGGAGATCAATCCAGAAGCTCCTGAGGTAGTTTATGGTTATGTCAAGTGGACTGATCAATATTCTCACATAGTGTCAAGTCCTATAGTGGTCCTCAACTTCTGAATAAGACTAATTATAATGTAAAAATATTGATGACTCCATGAATAAGAAAATAAATACTATCTTCTGAATAAAGATTAAGATTTCAGACTATGAATAAACCATAAAATATAAATATGTAACATTGCATATTTTATATCAGTAAGCATTTCCCAATTTACCAATTTTGCAATGGGTCAATATATATTCAAATGGCAAAATTAAAAGCAAAAACAAAAGGTATGAAATTAAGCTTACGTTTCGTCACAAGCAGGGAGGGATCCTCTTAACTGAGTTATCTCTCCTCCGACTCCGAGTTGGCAGAGTGGAGACCCGGGAAAATAACCGAAAAATTCGGTTACAAAGAATTCAAGCAGTTAAGACTGACAGGTGTCATTGAAAGAGTCCAGCTGTACTCTTGATGGCGTATCCCGTTGGTCTGATGGGAACAGGTCACCGTTCACTTTCAGTTTCACCAAACGGCGGTTTGTTTCTGTTTTTTCTTTCCCCTTCTCTTTCGGCCAATGGCCATCAATGGCGGGTTAAAATGCAATTATGCAAACCGACCAGCAACCGGATGATTCACCCCTAAGCCCAAAAGGGCCCATACCACACCTATCACAATATAAAAGCCCAACTCTAATTTATTGAATTTTTCACTATGGATTTTTCTTCTTTTACAGAAACAAATTATTTTAGAATATCATCATTATATCTTTGTAATTTAGGATTTATTCTATTTAGTGAAAAAAAAATCTGTTCATGTTGTCCAAAAATTATTGATATCATATTATTAAAATTTATGGTTCGTTTTATCAGAAAAAGATCATAAGTTTTAGATAAGAGTTATGAAGTAAGACAAGGGAGTTTTGTTTTTTTTTTGGCCACAAGAAAAGGGAGGTTATCCGAAATATATTTCTACTTGCTAATGAATTGCCTTTCCCATTTTATGTTATCCAAAATTCCTTTCAATCAATGATAATAAGTGGGTCCAAAATAAAGCCTTCTCATACTTGCCAAATGCCAAATCTTGATTCCCCCAACATAAGGGCAGTATTAGAATTTAGAAATCAGAAATGCAATAGATTTTGAGCTTTATAATTGTATTGCGGTAAGCATTATATAGCCAGGGCAAGTCAGTCTCATTAAAAGTTTGTGTGCCGCCAAACAAGTCAAATTTGATAATACAGTCAAAAAAACACAAAAAGAGTTTTAAGACAATAGAAAGTGACCAAAACATGAAAATGGGGTTGCCCGTTGCCCATAAATGAGCCACAGTAATTGAAATGCAATAGACACGCATGTTAAAAACTATACAAAAAGAAAGAGGTCCAACAATTCCAAGCTCTTCTTTTAGCTGGCAAGTTTCTCTCTTGTCGCAAACAAAGCCCCCACTCTCTTTAAAAGCTCTTTGGAGTTAGAAATGCAATATAGATAGATAGATACTATATGCATGTGAGATGTAGGACCCCAAATTTTAATATTCATCCCCCCACCAATGGTCCAAAACTTTAGTGCAAAAATAGGGCAGTATTAATTTTGTCTTATAACCATTCTTAATCAAGGGAATTTGTGTTTAAAGTTCAAGCATTTCAAATCTCAAATCATGTTTTTTTTTTCTTTTATGGATTTGTGTATTGAACCTGTATATTTGTTACTTTAGTGAAATCTATGTACCTGTCTTTTTATGTTGCTGGCCGGCAATGTCTTCTGTAACAATCTAATGATAGGAGTTTGTTGTCGCCTGTCGGCAACTGAGATTACAAAGAAATCAACAGTTTTATGAATTGGATTTTGCAGTTGTTCCTAGTTTGATTCTAGTGATTCTGAGTGATTCCAAGACAATAATAGAGAATTATCAGATCACACCGACACTATGATTTGTCATGGGCAAAGCTTAGGAAGCATGAGACATGGATTTTGTTTACCTGAATAACTAAGAAGGAATGAACTAAACAAAACACTCATAGGAGTTCATAATATAGCATCAGAGCGTGGCAAAATATTGTAACTTTCCAAGTTATCATATGATTTGAATGATTCTGGAAAAGCAATGGAACTTAACAAAATCATATCACCAGAGCAAACTATACATTGTTGACCCAAAAGAGACAAAGATTAAGCCTTATAAGAAGAAAGAGTTACATGCATATACCAAACAGCCGATGGCATACTAAGCTTGGCATGAGATATTGGGAAATAATCTACAAAAAAATAATTGCATTGAAAACATGAAATCATGAATTGTAGATATACACAGGTGGAAGTGGGGCTTGTGCCTGAGCTGGCTCTGGATAAAAGTAGTTAATTAGCTAGCAAGATGTATCACCTTAAATTGAGTTTGCGAGGCTATTGCTCTTCAGATTCTTGTTTCCTCCATAATGATCTATTAGTTTGAGCACCACTCTCATATCCACTACTGTCACCGGATTCATTTACACGTTTCTCTGTAATTCTATCCTTCACACCATCTCGTACTGCACGCATATTTTCTCTTCCAGTTCTGCGGTCCTGTATTTTCAATGCCAATGTAAAACCCCATATGAAACATAAAAATAGAGAAAGATAAGTGGCATGTGGCAGGGTAACATCAAACACTCAGGCATGATTTATGTTCAAGTAATGTGATTTCGAGAAAAGCATTCTTTAAATACAGTTGAATTAAAAATATTGTCCAACAGATTCTAGAGGACCATGGTTAATTTATTTCCTATAAAATATGTTTCATTTCCCAGCCAAAGTCAAGCATCATTGGGAGTTGCTAATCTTGTCTTGATTTTCATCAAGAACAACTATAATGAGACAAGAGTATACATGAAAAATGTACAGTTTTTCTCATCCAAGAGATTTTTAAAATATGATTTCTTGTATTAAATTAACAACACGCATTGCCGACAAAGACATTTAGGTAAAACTTGTGATAGTGACAAAAATCTACCATAACTAGTTTATCCAGGAAATGGTTGTGTTTCTCCATGAAGTTTTAACAACCAAAAACAGGGGATATACACGGTTAAAACTTAAAAGTCAGTGAAGATTCAAAGAGATTAAAGTGAGAATATCCCATTTGGAGATGATGCTGAAACTACCAAAGGTAAAAAGCATCAATAACCAATGTCAACTTACATCTCTAAATGGGAACTCATCAGCTTCAAGCATATGAATGACATGCCCCATCTTCGGCCGTTTTTGAGCATTTGGGTCAACGCAGCGTAAAGCGACTAAAAGTGCTCGCTTCAGTGCTCTTGATGAGGGCTTTTCTGGTAACCTTGGATCCAAAACACCCTCTGCATTCCGGTTGGTAACCATTGTTTTAAGCCACTCAACCAGATTTACCTGAAAGATGAAATGACTTAACATTCATTAAAATGAAAAAAGGACCAAGAAAATCCATATATACTTGATCATAACAACATTGGTCAAATGACTTAATTAATGCCTACAAACCTCTCCCTGAGGGCGGCTATAATCGACTGGATTTCTTCCTGAAATTATTTCCATAAGGAGAATGCCAAAGCTGTATACATCACTTCTCTCATTTAACATGCCAGTGCTAGCATATTCAGGAGCAACATATCTACAAAAACAGAGCCAATAGCAATAGATCAGCCATGGCCTATGACCATTTCAAAACATTACATAACTTAACAGAGAGAAGTGAAACAAACCCAAATGTTCCCATCACACGAGTTGTCACATAACTCCTCTCCGAGCCCAAGAGCTTTGCTAGGCCAAAGTCAGATACTTTTGGATTCCACTGCTTATCAAGCAATATGTTGCTTGACTTAATATCACGATGAACAACCTTAGGCTCAAGTCCTTCATGCAGATATGTTAACCTAATACAAATTTCAGTTGGTAAAGACAAGAACATTGTCAGCAAACGATGGGGAGAAGACTGATCAAAGTTCAAGCTAAGTTACCATTTCCAATCAACTAAAAGTTTACCCTTTTGCAGTTCCAAGCACTATATTCATACGAATCTCCCATGTAAGAGGGCTGCAAGGCCCAACATCTCCATGAAGCCATTGTTCTAAATTCCCATTGTCAACATACTCATAAACAAGCATCCTGTACCAACCAACAGAGCAAGTTAGCAAATCCATGCATGATGTCAAAATTGTGCAATTCATGTAAGTTGGAAGCAGTAACATGAAAATCCAAACTTGCAATGCTGCAAATTACTAAGATCTAATGCAACAAATAACAGTGTCAGTCAGTAAGTACCTGTGAGCTCCTTCCGCACAATAACCAAGTAACCTCACCAAATTCTTATGCCGTACGCGACCAATTGCTTCCACTTCAACCTTAAACTCCTTCTCAGCTTGACCTCTATAGCAATACAAGAACAACCCAAATCAAAAATCAATTTGTTGCAAGCAAATACTTCATGCAACACTGTTTCCTGTCATTTCTCAGTCATCCGACAAATGCATTAAAAAAACCCCAAAAAAACTCAAACTTGAACAACTCCAACCCCCTCCCCCTCTCCAACAAAAAAAGGAAAAAAGAAAAGATAGCTTTTTTACCTGTTATTTAGTAGATTTTTGACAGCAACTCTAGTATTATCTTCAAACACGCCACTGTAAACAATTCCATAACCCCCTTCACCGATCACATTCTCAGCAGCAAATCCATTAGTAGACTCCTCAAGCTCTCTCAAAGTATACCAATGACCCCACCCCAAGTGGGAAACTTCCGGCACCGCCATAATTGCCATCGACTGATCACCAGACCGGGCTTCTCCCGACCCATGACCCGACCCGGTTCCACGCTCGGGATACGCAATTCGATGATCCTTTCCTATCTCAATGTGAATTCTGTTCCGTGCAGAAACAGGGCTGTTCTCTTCTTCCGAGTGAAGAACCAAGGCCGTCTCTGACTCTGGGAGTGGGTCCGGGTTTGAAGCTTGGTGAGGCTTAAGTTCAACATTAGAATGACGAGACGGGTCAATTCTGATTTCCTGAATCTCTTTAGAAACGCTGGGGATGATAGTGGAGTTGTGAGTAGGCTTAACGCTGTTGCTGCTGTTGCCGGTGGCTTTGTTTTGGCGTTTAGAAGTGAACCAAAGGGAGATAAGGAAAAGAACAATGACAATAGCGGCTCCAACGCAGATTCCAAGAACAACCCACAAACGCAAACCGAAAATTGAGGTGCGTTTAGAGAGCTGATCGTTTAAGAATGAATAATCAGACATTATTCCTGTTGCCTCTTCTTCTTCTTCTTCTCCTCCCCTCCTTTCTAGTTAACTTGGTTTTACTTTTGTTTCTTTTTTAGTTAAAGATAGAAAAGGGTCAAATTTCAGGTAATTGATTTTTGTCTAGAAAAGAAGAAGAGGAAAGGGAGGAATGTGAGGGAGAAGTGGGAACTGTTGGAGGAGGAATGATGATATATGAGGTCATTAAAGAGAGAGAAAGCAGTGTAAACAGTGAGGGGAGTAGAGTGGGATTTTAGAAGAAAGTGAAAGAAAAAGAGAGCAGCAGCTGGCATTGATGGGACTTCTAGAATTATACTACACAAGGAAAAGAAAAATATTGGGCGCAAAACCCTCACTCAAGGTCAAGGTTTTTTCTGTGTGTTTAGTGGCTTATTTAATGGTCTAATCCTAATCTTTCTCGGCAATTAGCATAGTGGAAAATCTTTTTAAGGTCAAGTTTATATTCATATATAGCATGCTATTATAGTGAGTGGATCATGATACAGACATTAGTTTTTGCTAATTACTAGCAAAACTTATTAAGGATGCAATATTACACTAGAATTAACACGAGTATGTGAGATATCCGAACATTTGATTCAATTGCTTAGATTATATATCCTGAACCTCTCAATCGGATGTGAATTTTGTTTTTTTAGTATTTGAATTAGTATTTTTTTTATTTTAACGATCATTGTCCAATCTTGATTTAAAAGTTATTTATTGATTCAATGAACATTATATATGATGAAGGTTGATTTGGGAATTGGGATGGTGGAGTTTTGAGTTTATTGGAGTTGGTGGTGCTTGCTTCTTTGGGGTTATTCATGTGAGTAGATTAATGGAAAAAGGAAATACTACTAAAATATAAAAATGGGGACAAAAGATAAAAGTGTTTGGAAAAAGGAGAATTGTTCAGTTTAATAGTACAACAATATAAATATTTTGGTAGGATACAATATACTATAGCTTAGGCTTTAAATATTTTTGGTTGTATGCAGGAAGGTGAGCTTCTTTGACTTTGGTTTGTGGACCTGCTGATTCCCCTTTTAATTATGCTCTCTAATTAAAAATTGGATTCTTTATGTATTGTTGCCTACTTGTCTTGAGGTCAGGTAATTTAACTTTCTCATTCGAATTATTCTCATTCTATATTGCATTTTTTATTTATATAAATTATAGAGGTTATATATATATATATACTCTTTTCACTGCAAAAAATATCAAACTTAAAATTGTATTATTATATAGTTTTGCTTTTAATGATTAAAGAAATAAATTATTAATACTTTAATCCTTATATATATTTATTTATGTCTTATTCTATTTGTCAATTTACATACACATCATACCATATATATATACATGGCATGCATGCATGCAATTCGGGTAAACATCAAGTTGGGCCAACTTTTGGGTCCACTGTTTTAAATGGGTCGTTCATGCCAGCCCATCTACGAAATGTTTGACACGTGGTAGAGTGACTTCATCTGTCTATTGTCATTGAATCCGCCAGTTTTTCAGAAAATTGTTACTTAATACTTAATTAATTAATTAATCATAATTTTCAATTTTTCGTATAGAGAGCAATAGAAAACCTCTTATTACAAAGAAAATGGTGTTTATTCACCGATTTATACACCCATACACCCGATATATATCCACCTATTTCATAGGTTAAATGACTACTTTATAAGTGAATTGTAAGACGGTGTCAATTCTATTAGGATGAATCTAAAATGTAAGGATTTTAGGATTCCATTAGATTGATGACACATAATCCCTTCTTAATCTCATTCAATGACTACAAAGTTTTATTCTACACCATCTCTCACCATATCCACTCTTTAATCTTATCTCTATTCTTTTTTTTTTTCTACAAATCTCTATTCCTTATCAAACTTAATAATATTAGACAAACTTGATAAATTATTATCTCAAAAAAATTTACTTGATAAAATATTATAAATTACCTTTCTTTCAATTTTTTGTTTTCATTTTTGAAAAATGTAAGTACGAAAAAAAAAGAGAAAGAAAAAGTCCCCGACCACAAAAATGGAATACAATTTAAAAAAAAATCAATAGAAAAAAAAAACTTTCAGTTTTCACGTACAACTACATGTACAGTGAATTAAGAATTTTTGTCACATCAAGAATTTATTTTTAAGAAGGAAAGTTTTTTTGTTGTTTTTTTTTTCCCAATTTAGAGACATGAAAAGAAGGAAAATCAATTTCCACAATTAAGGGATTGGATTTTGTGAGGTAGTGTGTAAAATTAATGTTAAATTTGACTAAAAATAGATTATGTGGCATCATTTGAATGGAATCCTAAAAAGTGGTATTTTTAGGATCATCCTAATATAATTTAAACTGGATGATTATGTAGATGTACAAATTAAGTGAACTTAGTATAAAATGTTGATAACTCATATATTTTTTTTTAGTGTTAATTCTATTAGGATCATCCTAAAAAGGGGTGGTTTTAGGATTCCACTAAGATGGTGCCACCTAATCAAATCTAATTAAATTTGAATCATCATCAAATCCTAATTTACACCCTACCACACCTAATTAAATTTTTATTAATTATCTAACCTCATCTTAACCTTATAATGTGACTTTTCATTTTTCACATTAACATTGGTTTTGATTGTGAAATAGATTTTTTTTCTTTACTAATGGCAAATTAATTTGATTAGTTTAGAATAAATCCAAATTAAGTCGTGAGATTTTTAGTTAAGGTTAAGATGAGGTTAAGTAATTAATAAAAATTTAATTAGGTGTGGTAGGGTGTAAATTAGGATTTGATGATGATTCAAATTTGATTAGATTTGATTAGGTGGCACCATCTTAGTGGAATCCTAAAACCACCCCTTTTTAGGATGATCCTAATAGAATTTAATCTCTTTTTTTTTCCATTAACATGAGACAAAAGGGAACTTTGTCGTACTTTTTGGCTTATCACATGCAGCCTTCTAATTTAAACAAAGATTGAAGTTACTTGAGTCATCCATATGTTTGATGAATGTTTGCTAACTTCACTGTCAATATTGTATAAAGCGCAAAGCTATCACTTTTAAGATGTTGAAAGTTCGATGGATTCCTCACATGGCAGCTATAGATCAAGTCGCAATACCTATAAAGCTCATATATATTCATCCATTAATTAACCCTTAAGTTTGCCTTTTGATATTATGCACAAAAGCAACAAAAAAGCTACATATAAAAGTTGCAAGCTAAAGGCTGAATCAAAGGGTCCGCCGTGACAGCGAAATTTTCTCCGAAAATGTTTCCATCAACTCCAAAAACTGGTTTAAAAAGTGTGGTTTCGAGGGTCATGTTCATGATTTCGATGTGCCTCGATTGTTAGGTATGGTAGTCAATGCGAAGCAAAGCCATTAGCCTTTCAATTATATGCTTTCTTCCTTGTGATGAAATTTTAGACTCATTTCTTCGACCATGCATGTATATATATTACAGAACCATCCATCTGTATTTTTGGCATCATTTTTGCATTATTTTGCAGCAACAGGGAAGTTATAAAAATTAAGATCAATAATAAGAAAAGAAATTCAATGATTTTGATTCTTGACGAATGTGTTTCGGCCACGTCACCAACTTTGAGACCATGGAACCCATGGCTCAATTATCTATTCACAGTAAAAATCCATTTTGAGATCAGATATCCCGAATTTACTCAGTAATCAATTCGAATATGGGGACAATTATTGGCTGCAGGTTTCCTAAGAAATCAATGATCAGCAGCAAGAAATGGGGTAAAATCATTAATGGCGATAAAATACTATTGGTAAACTGAACTCAGGTCTCTGTATTTATAGCATTTTTGTCTTTCTACATATATATTTACACACCATATCAAAATTTCAGGTTGGGACGTTAAAATTATTGCTGAAAACGATTTGTCCCCCAAATAGCCATTGTTAAAATTTGCCTCACATGGAGACAGAAACTTTCCTCAATTTCCCTCTGGCTATTCATGATCATATATATATATCTAATATCTAATAAGTATATATTCAAGTCTGTGGGGGATCCCTGAGTAATATTGCAACAGATACCAACTTTTGTACTACAAAGGAAAGTATTTCTGACCAAACTTTATGTTGATTTTTTATACTAGTACTAGTATATAGTATATATAGTATATATACTTTAAGATGATGATGATGACAAGAGCCATAAGTTCATCTCTCCTGCAGCCAGCTTAAATGTCTCCTCCACCGACAGTGCCTCGGAAAATTGGTCAGTCGACGCTCCACCCGTACCCTAAAAATCAAAGATCAGTTTTTAATTAAGAAGCAAAAAATGAAACCCCACATTGTCAGAGAAAAGTAGTTTAATATGGCAGACAAGTATATGGAAGCACATCATCAATTAGTACATTGTTTCTTAAAGAAGAGCTATATAAATTCAAGTGTATATTATATATTGAATCAATAGACATGCGGGGTTTCATTTCACCGACTGTTTATTTATGGCATTTCGACTTCCAATGGTACTAATGTCTTCCTTTTCTTTTTCTTTTCTTTTTCTTCTTTTTGGCCGAAAAGCAATTTATGGAAGTGTCGATCTACTGCTATAATATAATTTATATAAATGAAATAAATTAGAACCCATTTAGCTAGCCAACTAACTATTCTACACATATCCCCTGTGTGCCTTGGATGAAATGGACCATGGTTTTATTAATATATATATCTAGGTTAATTAGTTTTTCATCAATCAATTCCCATTATAATTAGCAAAATTTCAGCATGGATCATGGAAAATCTTGAAGAAAATAAAATGATTAAAAATTTATCCCTATCATTTCCTCTTCCATAGTATTTTTCTTTAGTACCAAATTAATCCTGAAGTAAATTTAGTAAGGATTTGCTACCGGCCGATGCTCATAACATACTTTAAGTACGTACGTAGGAGTATAAGTTAATTTTCTGTCTCTAGAAATTTCTTTTCATTTAATACAACTACTAATTTAATTATATATAAAAAACTTTATAGGTTGCATGGATCACCGGCCCGTTAAGTTTTTCCTTCTAATAATAACCAAAATTCTCTTCTCCACCTATAAGGATTGAGAGAAAAAAAATTGCTACCTCTAGCTAGGCGCTAGCATTAACAATTTTGAACAATGTTATGAATTGTAAAAGATCATTCTCCCATAAATTAAGTGTCAGAATTAAATTATTATACTCCTAGCTAATTGAAATTCAGTATCTTCTTCCCATATCTATATAGACAATAGATTATGAAAGAAGAATAATCTACTAACTTTAAAGAGACCAGGTTATATATACTTACATGGACGTGGATCATGTACATGCTGCGATGTTGATCCGAGGAAATGTGAGCAGAAACCACCTTCAAGTGATGTTTTTCAAGTATATACAAGATGGTGGAAAGTATTCCCGGCTTCCTCGGTGTACAGACACTGATTTGTGCATTATCCCCACACATATTAATCACAACATTTGGGGAAAACCATGTCTGAAAGCCGCTGCTGCTGCTGCTGGTTGGAGAAATTGGGGCAGCAGGAAGTACTGTTTGAGGCATGTCTATAATATTGCTACTCATTGGGTTGTTAATGTTTGATGGTTTATCGGCCTGGAGATCTGCCAAGAATGCTTCCCTTGAATTTGATTCAGAATTAGGTTGCACCTGATGAGATGTGATTATGGATGATGAATCAGCCATTAATGTTGCACTCCTCAGTTTCTCAAGCTTTTGCTTTTGAAGTGTTTGGAGTGTCTGCTGAAGGCTCTTGATGTATGTCACTGCTTCATCCACAATGGTAGACTTGTCTGCCTGTATTTATATATATTAAGATTAAACTAGATCAATTCCGAAGAATTAATCCCAGAAATGCAATGTCATATACAAATGTACAAAATTTAATTATTTTAAGTCTTTTTTGTTTATGGTTGTCTGCAATTTGTTAGTGCCCTTTAAATTTACTGAAATAAAATAGAGTGAGAGATTTCAAATTTTCTTCTAAGAAATCAGATGTCAGAAATGGAAACCTGTATTAATCATCTACTTGCATGCAAGACAAAAATCCTGCTAATAAGAAAAAAAAAAAAAAAAAGTAACATGCAAATGATTTGATATCCTCTCCAAAACATATATGCTAGTCTAGTGAACTTTCCATACAAAAATGAGTTGATTTGACTTTACCAAATACAAATTTGAGAATGATTTGTTCTATTAATTGATGGGTCCATCTCCCCTCTCTCTCTCTATATATGGAAGGAAATTTAATTATGACCACAAACCAGAAGGAAACTAAACAACTAATGCAACTCTGGAAGACAAATTCTGCCAAGCTTGCACCATATATAGGCTTGCTCTCTTACCTTTCATGTATATCAGAAATTGTTCTTTATGTCATGAGAAAATCCAAAATGTACTGAAAATGCACGATCAATATTTAAGCTTATGGAAAATTGAAAATGAAAGTTCATCACTTTTTGTTTCGGAAGCCAATTACAAGTTGAAATAAACAATTTTCAGGAGAATCACATAAAGTTTCCTTCAAGATCAGCTCCTGTCAGAAATTAAACAAGACATGCAGTTTATTTGACAACATTAATTCATTCTATAAAGACTTAAATTGGATAGTTTACTTAATCTTGGAGTAAATAAACGTCGACCATGCAAGTAATGGAAAGTTGGACATGAAAAAGAAAAGAAACCCCGTATCATCAAAATTCAAATACCTTAGCAGGAAGTTGAGGAAGCAAAGCATGAAGATTAGAAAACATGTTTCTCATCTTCTTCCTCCTTTCTCTTTCTGTCCATATATGCATCTCATGCTCCGATTGATCCCCACAATTAGCTGCTTTCCCATTTTTTGAGCCTCCATTTCTACTCCTCTTCTGACTCGCCGGTGCCACCACCCCCACTGCTCTGTCCACCTCCATATCTGTCTATAATTGGGGCTATAGTTAGAGCTTAAAATTCAATATATGGTTTCAAAAAGACCAAAACTTCTAATATTCAAACAAGAAGGAAAATGGATTCAAAAGAACCAGAAAAAAGGGTTTTGTATATAAAATTAAACTTCTTTTTTTTTTTTCTCTTGCAGAGAAATTAAGGGTATGTTTTGTACATTTATAATATGGAGGAAGTTTTGTAAAGGTAGAAGAAAGGTGGCAAAAGTGTAAAGCCAGTGAAGAAGGTGATGAATATGGGGCTTCCAAGAACAACACCAAAATACAATCATGAGACAATGCCGTTATTTGGCGTCCAAACAAAAACGGAAGCTAAAGCCTTTTGTTTTAAGTGTTCACTTATAAAAAGATAATTTCTCAAGTGGGGCCCAGTATTATAGACTTTCGGCAATGTCACCCTCTTTTTCCCTATATTTACAAAACTAACCTAGAGGAATTTTCTTTTAGTTTTACAAGAAGAATGAGGGAATGGCAGGTGTGTAAATCTTATTAAAGTTGAGACCAAAGAAGAACCTCTTGGCCAACAAAGATACTCAGATACGCAGACGCGTTTAAACAACACCAACTAAAACAAGCCATCATTGAAAAAGAGTTCCAATTCTTGCTTTCCATCTGTATTTTCTTAGTTCAGCTGTTAAGTTTAAGTAAAAATATATCAGTTTAAACTTTAAAAGTGCAGAAACTGCAGATGAAACTGATGAAACCCAGTTAATCTTTTTTCTTTTCTTCGTTGTATCCTTCTGTCATCATCATAAATAAAACGCTAAAGTTTCAGTTTCAGTTTCAGTTTCGGTTTCATAAAATTTGTTATCTTTTTGTGGTTCAAACTCAAAGATGATTGCCAGTCAAGTCCCGAAGTGTAACTTATCAAAAACTTTTCAAGATTCTCCAAAGAAAGGCTAATAAAGTTGAAACCCTTGTTTTTATTTGAATGCCAATCATCATTACGCGGCAAAAACTAACTTCCCTTTTTTGCTACAAAGAATTGTAATCCTTTACAAAACGAGTTCCAATACCCTCCCTTCTGGGTCCACCTCCACTTCAAATAACATTTGCAGAACATTGGTGAAGATTTTGCTTAAATACTGAAAAACATCAACAAAATTAACATATCTATTTGCAAATGAACACAAAAGAGGAACAAAGATTTGCAAATGATCATTATTCTCACTTTATGCAGGGGAAAGACAAATAAGCACAGTTATATCTGAACATTGATCGCGTTTTTCTTTTCTATGTGTGGAAAGGATGCCAGCAGCATCAATGCCATAATTTATGTCAATCTGTTACAACTTATAACATAAATAACCTGAACAAGTATAAAAAGGGGGGTCATCAGTTTCAATATCATTTTGCATTTCTCTATGGTGTGAGCCAGGGGATGAGTTAGACATGGTGGCCTCAGTTTTATACATCCTGTTTCTCGAGGAATTTTTGTACGGCTAAGATACACCCGATGAAGAGTTATTCCCGGCTTGATTCATCTCTAATTGCAGTTGTGACCTGCCTTCCTTACAGATTTCCTTCAAATTTGCAAAAAAAAATATGGCTGGTGTTAATTCCAGCAATTTTCGGTTAAATTAATTCATTACTTGTTCATGCTAAAGTTACCTTGGAAGATGTTGACTGGCTGAAAGAACCATAGGGTGCCTGACCGGATGATTCAAAAACGAATGAAGCTTCCAAATTAGATATATTAGCTACAGAAGGTGGAACAATTGGCTGATTTGACATGGTGCATGGGTTGGAAAGATTAAATGTAGTGTTCATTGAGCTTTCTTCATTTGTGGAAAATGTGCCTGCTCCTGTGTTGGGGCTGAAGAATCCATTTCCCTCATCATAGGCCATGCCTGTGGGTGGTAGTTGCATTGGCTGTAGCACTCCCGGTAAGCACATTGGGTACAAACTTAATCCATTTCTCATTGATAACATCTGCAAAAGGAACCACGACAAAAAGCGAACGGACTTTTAATAATTCTTAGCTAGTTTGTATTTCACCATACCATCACACATATCAACCTAATGATTTCAAAAAGAATTCTATAATTTCATCATTCATCTTCACTTAGTTTTTATTGGTTTCCACCATCATGGGGAACAAATCAAATATAATTATACATCTAACCATCAGTCCATCACAAAAAAATCAGTGCATAAACTTTTATTAAGAATATCCATCATCAGAACCAAAAGGACCTAAGTCTGACTAGTTAAAAGCATCACATTAAATACTCACCTCTGCTTTCCTTGCAGTCTTGATTCCATAAACACTAAGTTACTAATTGAATGTGCAAATTGATTGAAATTGCAGATAGAGTAATAGAATACAGTTGCACAAAGTGCTTTGCCCTTGAGTCACACAATATTATGAGATTGTCACAACGCAGATTGTTTGATGCAAATAGCCCCAATCATCTCTGTGAATTGTGATATTGACATGTAAACAAACTTAGATGGTTCATAACATCATATGATGTCAAAATCAGAGAATATTTAGTAATTTTGAAACATTTAGGATTTACATGTTGAAGTAGTTGTTGTGGCCTCACTACAGGTGTAAAGTCTATCAGCAAATTATTTGCATTGCACATGGAGATCCAATAGTGCGGCTACCAAAAAGGATTATCATATCCTGATGGGATTAGCCAAGGTCATGTCCAAGGATGTTTCCTTCAACCCTAAAGGCTTGGGGGAGAAGGCCATCTTTGCATCCAAGAAAAACTGAGTAGAAAAGAAAGCCCCACCAACCTAAGTGATGAGGTTAATAACGGGTGACAGGCAAGCATGTCAGCATCAGAGGCAATGCCAAGGAAGGAGAGCTCAAAGAGCAACCTTAGCATGCAAAATGAATGAAACTTAACCCTTTGATGCTGGCTTCAAATGCAGCCATGTTGAAGACATTGAAAGAGATTAGGGCAGAGGCATCCCGACCTTCCACCACGCGGTCATGGAAGAAGCCGTGGAGGGTGGCTGATCTGCTTGTTACTTATGATTCCTTGTTTCTTAGAAATGAGAGTGTTTTAAAGTTTTAACATGTATTAGCATGGATTTGCTTGTTCTCTCAGCATCATCTTGTTTAACCTTTAACTCAATCATCAATGATTGAATTACAACCTCTTCATTGGTCTAAGCTTAAGAAATAGTTACAGCTAACATTACCTAAATAAACAGAATAAAAAATTAATTCTAAGGATTAAGAATGTTAGTAGTAGAAACATGCTCTCCCTTATGTAGATTACTCCAAACATTTCTTAAATCCCGGCGAGCATAGTTAATTATAAAATTTCATTTCTAAATGACATGGTCAGATCTATTCAATTTTCTAATATGTTGACTAACAAGTAGCCAAAATTAACACGTGATAATTAACACCGATAATTGAAAAGGACAATGTAACTGAAAATGAAAAAAATTAAACACACAAAACAGAAATGCTAGAACCTGAAGATAAGAATACTCACCTGTACTTGAAGCTGAAGCTGCTTCAAATACTCGATCGCCTCATCAAGCATGGAAGCCTTGTCCGTCTATCGTTCCAAAAAAACTCATTAATTAGGATTTTTTACAAAGTAAAAAAGAAAAATGCTCTGTTTGGTTCTGCATTTTTTGAAGTACCTTGTTAGAGTTTGGGATTAGATTCTGTAAGGCTTTCATTTTCTCATTGATCCTACTTCTCCTCCTCTGCCAAACAAAGAAAAACAAATAAATCAATCAAATTTCTTAAAGATTTCAAATTAAGAACAGGAGAAAAAGACAACTGTTAATAAAGTTCAAACCTTCTCCGACAAGTTATGAACTTCGGCTGCTCTGCTTCGCTTCGATGAACTCCGAGGCCGGTCTTGATTGGAAGGCGCCTCCGATACCTCCGGCACCGTCTAGATTTATATAAGGTAAACTTAATCTAAGTTTTGGTGATTTGCCATAATTAAAAATCTAAGCTTTTGCTTTTAAAAAAAGATTCTAAGGAAAGCATATTTGAAAATTAAAAGAAATATGATCCATTTGAATTCTTTACCTCGCTGTCGTAGCTGAAATCACCGGCAGAAGACAAGGCATTCTCGGTGCTGTCATTGACATTGGCTCCAAAATATGTTTCAGGATCAGAGAAATTGACTCGGGGCTCCGAATCAGCTCGAACAGCTGATCCACCCAGCCTGTACCGATCCTCAACCGGAATTGCCAATCTAGAACCGGAATTACCCGCCGCCGGCGAGAATTGCGGGGCATGAGACGGGAAGGAGTGAATGTACTTGTTCTTGAATTGCATGCACGGGGAAGAAGAAGATGACGTAGCAGAGGAGTTGTGAAGGAGCTGGTTAAGGAACGTTGAGATTTCTTCGGGTTCCGGGTTCGAAGATGGAGCTGCTCCGTACAGATCCGCCATGTAAAGGAGTCAGGGGAAAACTATAGAAACAGAGGCATAAAAGAAGAAACGTTTCTATCTTTCGGATTTGCTATAGTTTGTTTTTCCTTCTTTCTTTCTTCTCGTTCTCCTTTTTCTTCGATTTCTCTTTTTCTGTGCTGATTTTGTTGGGCTTTAAAAGAAGAATTTTTTTTTCTTTTTCTTTTTCCAAATAATGTGAATTTTTGAAGATGATGATGATTACTTACTAAACAGAGTATGAAAGCTCTTTTGCTAAAGCTTTGCATAATCAAATTTTGATTAATCTCCCGCCTTAATTAAATGAGTGGTCCATTATTTTTACTATTTTTGTTTTAGGTATCCCTTTTTTATTTTATTTTAAATTGTACCACCAAATCTTGATAAATTCCCACAATTTACAAATTACAATTCAATTTTATGGCTTTTTAAAATTAAAATGATGACAAAAGGGAAATTAATAAACCCTTTCAAGCTTGTTAATATTGGATTAAGTAGCCAATAATAGAATACATGAACATGAATTTGAAAACTTTCAATAAAATAATATAAATCCAATGATGGTAGTTTTTTCATTCTTTAGTTACAAAACAAACGATTAAAAGACATTAAGAAAATTTGAAACCCGTAAAAAAGATAACCCTAGATCATTAGAGTGTAGTTCCCTCATTTAGATACTAGAGTTATTAGTTATTTTTAAACAAAATTTATGAGTTTCTATTTAGAACAAAAGTAACAAATGATCCAATTTGAATCTTTGTGTTTGTCAAGAATTGATGATCAATTAGATTCTCAAATGTTAAGACAAAGATTTACTGTTTTAATAAATTAAACTATTGTTTTCTATTCATAGAAAAAAAAAAAAAAACTATCACATGGGGCATAAGAATTGGATCATTTCGATTCTTAAATTCCAACAAATATACGTACTACTATGGCAAGATCTAAGGAAGTTTCAAAAGAGAATCAATGTTTTTAATGTTCAATGAAGGACAAAACATTGACAATTAGAAAAATATAGTTGAGATTCAATAATTAAGTTGAGACTTGAGGAGGACTGAGGAGGGATGGCAATGAAATTATGGAGCATTCAAGGGACGTCGGTGTTATAAATGGAAAAATATGAATATTTTTGCCTTGAGACTTCAAAAACAAGGTAGGAAGGAAGAACAAGAAAAAGTCAAAGAGACAGGTTTCAGCCTTCACTGTCTTATCCAACCAAACGTCAGCTTGTCCTGAAAGTAGCATTAATTAAAAAGACTAGCCATTTCTGCAATTCCCGAGGCCACCACTTTTCTTTCTAGTGGCGTGTTAACAACAAGCTCTGACCCCAAACCCAAATCAACCATGGGATTTCAGATCAAATTTGTGATTAGATTGGATTAGATTAGATTAGATTACTCAAACCCCAAAATGCAGAAATTTGCTGTTTTCCTGCTGTTTCCTGCATTTTTTGGTTGCTTTTGCAAAAAGATTCTTTGCTTTTACGATGGCTTGTCATGTTTATGTTTATGTGCAGTAAAACTATAGGAGCAGTTTTGAATTGTCAGACAAATGAGGGAAGCTGGGAAGAGATTTGATTGGAGAAATTGATAATTATATGTTTTATTGAGTTGTCAAATTTTGAATTTTGAACAAAAAAATCTTGATGGTTACAAGTTACAAATCCCTGCTGGGGTTACCAATACGATACCTAAACCAAAGTATGGGTAAAACTTGTTTGCAAGCTCATGTTTAAATATGGAGGTTGCTTTCAACCTTGTTCAATGTTGAAGCATTACCCTTTCAAGTTGAAGGTTGCTGTCAAATTATCAATTGTTCTGACAACTTTTCTTATCCCAATTTGTGCAACAAAATGTTGTATTAGCCACCACAATGAGATTTAATGAATGAAATGGGAAATGTTATCTTAGACATTTCATTTCAAATGCTCAAAAATAATAAAGAACCACTAAAAGTTGACATTAGCCTAACATTTAATGTGAAAAAATCCATTGAAGCAATCATTGGAACAGCTGTAATAAGGGGATCCACAGATGACAAATTTGACAAGAATAGTCTATCTCCAAGGTGTTGAAGTTGAACAATAAATCAACCTGTCAAATGGTTATGGTGAAAATGTCTTTGGCAGATTTATATCAAGCTCAATGCAACAGCAGAAATCAGGGGGAAAATAAAGGAGGAACATCAAAATGTAAAGAAATATTCAATCATCTATGTCGCCAATGGGCTGAAGATTCATACATAAACTAATAGTGCAAAAGATTAAATGAAAAATGTAAAAAAAACTAGCTTTCTGTTCCTAGTGCTTCAGACATTTGTGTCATCCACCAAGAAAGATTTGCTTTGTTTGACAGAATTGGAAGTAAATATGCCTCTGGCTACTGAATCAAGTGCCATGAGCTTCTTAGAGTGAAAACTATGAAGGTTTACATATGGCACACTTGAAGCCATTAGGCTCCATGAATTACAGAAGCCGCGCATGCCGATCTTTCTTTCTCTGACCCGAGACAACTAATTCCTTGAATTGGAACGGTTGTCTCTCATTTAGTCAGACCTGTAGTTTTACAAATGGGACACAAGTTTTTGTGCATCAGCCATTGCTTAATGCAATCGGCATGGAAGTCGTGGCCACATTCCAGTGTTCCAAGATCTTCTCCATCATTATATTCTTCCTGCATGTATTGTTGATAAACAGTTCTTTAGGTTTCATGGAATCTTGTAAGGAAAGCACTAAAAAAAAAGAAGAATCATTACCTGACAAACACAACAAGGTTCTGCCTCTGACTGAGATCCTGGTGCACTAGAGTACTTCCGCCGTTTCAGACGGTTTAATACAGTTTCTTCATTCAACCCTGTGCTCACGTTACCAATGCGCTCTTCCAGAGCCAATAACTCCTATTACCCACAAAGCAGATTCTACTGTGAGAATAATTTTCAAGTACCCAAAAGGAAGATTCTACCATTACAATAATTTTCAAAATCATAAAGGACAATATAGGGTAAGAATATAATGAGTACCTCATATGACATGTTATCAACATCAAGCCGCATATCCCTATGCCGGTCGTGAATATCAGCTACCCCAAAAAATACTGATTGATCAAGGATCATAACATCCTGTCATACAAGCATAATTAGAAAGAGATAATCCCACTTGTTTCTTCACAGAATCACAAGTAAATTCTTATCAATAAACAACACTCTGGTCCTACATTACATGGACACTAATCGCCCATAGCAGCTTGAATATAAAGAATAGTGAACCATATGAACACAACAACAAATAAATGAACAATAAAAGCAAAAGCAATTTTGGCATGACTCCATATTCATAAGGTGAAGATAGGATAGCATCAAACTTTACCCTATATATAAAACCTTACCTCGAAACGCAAGTTCTCCCCCCTACGCATTAGATCCAGGACATTGCGAATCTGCCCCAAAAATTTAACACACTGTTAAATCCACTTGAATGGTTCTTTGCTAGGCCACTTAATGTTACAGAATGAGTTGTATGCAGGTAAAAGGAAATTAGCGTTTAGTTGCTGTGATTAAAATAAAGACCAAAGTTCAACACGCGAATGACTTACACATAGAATAGTGCAACCATTTTGGATAACAATGCCAAGAATTCGTCTTTCAGACAAAACTAAGGAAGAAAGATGATATAAGCATATTATTCTCAACAAATAGCATTATGCTAGGTGATAGAAGCTTGCCCTACATCTATACTGGCTATATTAACAATTAGATTGGCAGCAAAGCAACTACTAACAATGTTGAGGGAATCATGGTTAGTGCTTGTCATGTTTGATATTAACGAAAAGGTGCAAACCATCACATTAGAAAAGACTAAGTGCTAGTACGAACCTCAGACACAACAAGCCTGCTTCTTCCTTCGGTGGCAGCAGCTAAAGATCGCAATGAATGGGGAACCCCAAGCAGACCAGCATCTTGTCTCTCCAACCATGACACTGACCTAGGGTATGGGCGATGGTGATTCTGACTTGCTACTGCAGAGGAAAGCAGTATCTCTTCAGTAGGAGGAGGACCAGAAGAAAGTGAAGATGGATTGCCCTGGCCTCCAGACTCAGCACCATGGGAAGACATCAATGATCTACGAACAAGTTCTGACAATCTCCTTGGGTACTGTGTATTAGGGTTGGGATGAGGAACCCATGCAGAGGCAGATGATGCATTGGCACCAGAACTTGAGCCAGCACGAGATGTAGAAGCAACACTTCCAGGAACACTCATATTTCCACCATTTAAACTTCGAGTGGTAGGATTTCTAACCATAGTTCTCAACTCAGGTGCAGGAACAAACATAGGGTGATCTAATAGGTTTCTAGCCAAGTTTCTTGATTGATGTCCCTCACGTGATATAGCATCTCTATCCCCAGATACGTTAGAGCTCGATGAACTCCCACTTCTTGAACCAGAACCTCCATTCCACCTAAATGGCTGCACATTTCGCGGCAAAGTTGGAACATGAATTACGACATTTGGGTTTTGAGTACTTGCATTATCCATCACTGGTGCTGATCTTAGGTCCAGAGAATGATCAGTTGGAAGAAGTCTTGATGACTGATGTGAAGATGAAACAGACTGCCTGGCTGTATCACCTGTAGAAAATATAGGCGGGGCTATAGGTTCTTGTATACTTGAAGGATTTATTCTAAGCCGAAAATTTCTGTGTGAATTATCTGAAGTTGGCAAAACAATTGGTTCAGTAATGCTATCAGAAGCTGATCCTCTTACATCTAATCCAAGTCTAGGGGGCGCCTGCCCTGAGGAAGTAGACATATTCATACTGCTTCCTGCACTATAACCAGCAGAAACTCCGTGCCATGCACTACTTTCTGCACGATGAAAGTAGCTAGAGCTTCCACTCGAAGAGGACTGACCTACATTTCCTTCAAGAGCCTTTCTTTTGCAGGATGCACGGCGACCCTCATATGAGCGACCAGGTCTGGTATCATTATCACCCACAGTATACCCACCACTTCCAGAAGACAGTAGAAAAGCTTCAGGACCAGCATCCGGTAGAATCCGCTCATTTTCGCATCCACTAGGCTTATATAGATTAGACCGTTCTGTAATTTGACAGTTATCATCACTGTGACCTACTAAGCTGGCATTTAAGTTGAGATTCTGGGGGACTGACTCGGAATTGGAACTTTGGACAAATAGAGAGTTCTGGTCATACCGCCGCTCTTCTAACCTGGGACCAGCACTTGTAGAAGCATTCATAGAAGATGACCATCCATGGTCTGTTTTTCGCTCATTATGACCCACCTCATTCTGTGTTGCACTAGGCTCTCCCAAGCTCCATCTACCCAGCTCCTGCTCCTCTCGACCAATAGAATTCACATATGAAATGTTCATGTCATTTGGTGACAGCAAACAATCAGGCAGTCGGTTTTCTATAGGGTTTCGAATATTATTCCAGCACACCTGCTGATCAATAGCAGCATTATTTGACGTCGAGCCATGGTCAAAGAAGGTTTCAGGCAAGGAACCAACAGTACCCCTCTGCCCCTGCATTTAGGGCTTGTAGGAACTTCCGTTCAAATTATTGTAAAACCCTGAATAATATGACACACTACATGTTGTTAGCCTCTAATTGACACAACAGAGCGAAAGAGAAGCACTGGCATTGAAAGGCAAAGTAGTTGCATATAACAACATACAAGCACAAAAATAAGTACATTTCTATTTGTAAGGGAGTAGTTAAGTAGGATCTGTGTTGCCTAATACTGAATTTTTTTTTTACCTATTCATACATCAATAAAATAATTATTGCAAATAAAGCATACACCAGGGCAAGCAATACCTGTAAGTGTGACTTGGAATTCTCAATAATGCATGTTTTCAAACAACACAGAAGAAACAACCAACACAAACAGAAAACGTTAAAGGCAACTATCTAAAACCTAATAGTGATAATGAGGATACAATGTGAAATGAAGAAATAAGACAGCTACCTAAGTTCATAGAAAATGCAGTAATTAGTGGGAACAGGGCAGTATATAATTAAGTGAAGTGGCTTCTAAAACCTGCAACCAGTAGTTTAGACTTTTGTTTTGGCCATCCGGTTTTTAGGTTCAGACTTTAGACATAGCCAAATTAACAAAGGCACAGATTCGCCCAGTACAGCATAGATCAACAAAGACCACTAAATGTGCTGCTAGCAGCAAGGTAAAGTAACCAATGCAAATGTGAAGCAATCCCAGATTTAATCCATATACTAAACTTGGTCAGCAAAACATAGAACCACAAAAGGGCAGGGAGCAATCAAATCTGGCTAACTTAAAACATCTGAGGGAATCGAATCCAAACAAAAATGAGCATCCTGTAGCAGCACCAATCCAGCTTTAGACCCAAATAATAGCAGACATAAGGCTAAAGCATCTACAGCTCGCCATATAGAACAAAAGGCATACAAAGAAAAATATAAAATTGAACATAAACAAGGAGAACATTCCAGTTTTAGCAATTTCTCTTCCATATCTCCTCTCAGAATCTCACCACAAAGTCAGCACAAATATAGAAAATAGACAGACAGAAAACAACTAAATCAAACGCAACCGCAAAATGCAATAGAGAATCTAAGGTCAAACAAGGCAGCTATGAGCATCATCTCTCCAGAAATCAGCTACCACAAAAGAAGGTTTCAATAATAATCAAATATCCAGTGAAGACATAGCAAAACATAACAGACTTTCAATACAAACAGGGAAAATATGCAGACTTTGGAAATCCAACAACATAAAAATCAAAACTTTGATAAGAAAAAGGCAACCTTTAAGCCAAAAAACCAAAAATATATCAGGAAAAACAAAAACCCAGACAGAATATCCTCCACACATCATCTATCCACCGATCAAGGCAAAACAAACATGAAAATAAACCCAAAGAGCTCACCTAATGGATGGAAAAGAAAGACCTTGATCGATCTAAAGAATCTAAACAAGAAAAATAAAGGATTAAACCAACAAAAACAGGAGAAAAATAAGAGCTATGTTGCAGCTATTCTCCTCTCCTTTCTCAAGAAAAGAAAGAGAGAAAGGGGAAAGAGGAGGAAGAAAACAAAAAACCACCCACTTGAGCAATGGGAGGAAGAGAGAGGGCCTTTGAAAGATAAAATACAATGAGAGAAATGAAATATACACAAGATACAATAGAAATAAAAGAGGACACAGTAATCTGTAATTTACCAAATAACCCTGCAGAAAGAGAAAGGGAAAGAAAGAGAGATAAAAAAGAGAAAAAAGAAAGCAAGAGAGTAATGGTCATAAAGAGCAGTTTCCTAACAAAGAATTGAATAACAAAAACAATAAAAACAAATAACAAACAACAACAACTAGGCAAAGAGGTGTCCTGTTGGGCCGCTTACCAAATGGCTTTCATGTCTCAATCTTTCTTTCTTTTCCTTGTGAGATTTTTCTATGCTCACAAATCACAATAAACCCTTTTTTCCACTCTCCCTAATTTTATTATTAAACACATAATTAAGACCCGTCTCCCAATGCTGAGTCCGTAGGCAAAGCCCCACAAAACACTAAACCCCTCTTCTTTGTTTTTGTTTCCATCTCGTTCACGCCAAGCACCTGCCCTTCCACAATCCACATGCCTCTCCCTTTCCTTGCCCTTTCCCTTCAATCCCTTCTCATTTTATGAGGAGCCAAGCCAGGCCAGCCAAGCAAGTTACATCTCTTTTTGTGACCCCAAAAAAAAATATATATATACCCCTAGGAAGAAAAAGTTGATTAATGGGTCTTAATCATTTTTTGCCTAATGCATGAACATGGCAAGTAAAAAATGTTAAAACATAAACGTGACTTTTGGCATGTAATAGCGACCCCACTCTTGAATGACTTAGATTTTGTTTACCTTCTTTTTTTGCTAAACATATCAAAAATCTTATTGCTTTGGTTGAGTATATAAAATTTGACTAATTATATTCCCCATAAATGGAATTTGTTTCTTTCTTTTTTCTACCCTCACATGTTTGTGTCAAAAGGAAAAAACAAAGTTAAATCATGTAGGGGTAATTTGGCAAATATCAAGTGATAGACACATAAATTAAAACAAAAAAGGGTCAAAATTAAAATTTTAAATGAAAGCACTATCTTGAGATTGAGGGGAGAGGGAGCATTAACTTGAATTATGTGTCGGTATATTTTTAGGTGGAATATGTCAAATGGAGGATGCTTTGTTGTAAGCATAGAAATATCATTGCTTTGCTTAAAAGAGGTGTGAAAACAATGACCCAAAAAGGTCCCCTTACCCTTCTTCCCTTCCAATTGAGTATTCTTTTGCCCTTTGCACTTTGCAGGTTCCTTGCCCCCAAACTCCTCCCCTTTAAATATATATTTTCGTCTCCTTGCCGTTCATATCTCAATCGTGGGGGGCCTCTTTTCCCTAGCTTGTTCTGTTTTTTTCAACCCATTCTTTCTTTTTTAATTTATACATCTATTCATTTGATTTTTCTTCTCTCTATCTAACCATTCAAAGGTGGTTGCTTAGCTTAGCTTTGGTTTACTTTTTTATCCTACTAATGTGTCCATATGGCCATATGGACATATGGGTTCTGCTTATACAACCACATTGTGTAATTATCTGTCATTTGAAAATTGATTAATACAATAAGATAAGCATTGATGATTCCCCAATCCATCTCCCCATTTCCCATAGGGAATATTAGAAACTTTGGCCTTTGCTTTTGACAAAAACAAAATATGAAAATACTACCTACATATGACGCCAAATCCTCCGTATATTTGGAATTAATCATGCTTAACAATGTTTGGACATTATGCACTAATTCCCAAAAAAAAAGATAATCATAAAATAAATAAACAAAATTTTTTATTTATAAGAAATTGAAATCAATGAGAAGAAGGGTGATGGTGAATTTGACTTTTTGGTTCAAAAGAAGGACATGCTTGCAAGGTGGAATGATGGGGTGGTCATAAATTTTTAAAGCAAAGAAGGAAAGCTGAGCCAGTTAAGGGGCAGGGCAGGGGGATGTAGTTGTTGTTAGCAATTATGTGATTTAACCCTTTAGACAAATACAAATCCCCTCTCTCTCTCTCTCTCTCTGTCTTAATAATCTGTTTCTGGATGGTGGGTGGTGGGAGTGATTGGAATTGGAATCAATTAATTGAAAAGAGAGCAAAACTTAAGAAATTTCATTGTACAATCAGATCAGTTTTATTTATGACCCTTTTTTTTTTTCCTCTTTCTTTTGGGCCTGGGAAAGCATACAAAGGACTAAAACAAAGTGACCCACCTCCATCAGGCATGTGTTACTGTTAGCAAAAGAAATGAGAAGGGTGGTGCCATCACCATGGTGGTAGATATAGAATGCAGTGATAATGATTATGCACATGGCAAAGTTTCTGCCTCATGCAATTTTTTCCAATCCAAAATTTGGGGGATATATGTATTAACACATAATAATAGGATTTGTGGGAACTGGGAAGGCAGCAGTTTCTTTCTTGTTTTCCTATTGCTTTACAAAAGGGAGATAATGAAGTTACAACATGGTCGTGCCCACAGCATTGGAACATGATTTTGATTTGTCTGAAAAATATAAAGGAACTTGCAAATGAAAAAACAAAGAAACTACTTGGTAGAAGAAAGAAATGAACACGTATCTTGATTCCCGGGGCATATATAAAAAACACACAAGGAGAGGATGAGGATTAATGGTTAATAATGCCAGACAGCCAGAAGTTGAAATGTTGGGTCCAGAGCATAATTTTGATGGATGAAATCAGCCTTTGTTTAAAATATATAGTATAAGATGATGGCCTAAGTTTATCTTCAACCAGGGAAGAAAAGAAAAGAAAAGTTGTAACAGTGAGAAAACAACGCCAGCAAGCACTAAAATTCTTTCTTCTCATCTAGGTTATTCCAAAAAAGGATGGGGTATGCCACTTAGTTGGGATAACAATCTCATCACTTCTACTTTTAAAATAAAAAGCAGAATTCCATATTACTATCAAATTAAGGATCATATATATTAGCCTAGAGAAACCAAATGATCAATCAATAATGGCTAGATTCAAATTTCCTTTTCAAGTTTTTCCTATCATTAGCCACCAACTATTTGTTGTGGATGCTAATCAAGGGCTGCCAGTTTTCCCTTACCTACTATCAATGCTAGTCCAGTCTTCAAACTTCACACAGATTTTAACAAAACCAAACAGCCCATTATCTAAAGCCATGTGATGGCCTTCTAAATTCTAATCAAGTCAGATGACAGTGGCCACACTTTTTCAAACCTCTCAAGCAGCAAAGAAAAAACAGTGTGCATACAATTTAAACTGTTTCATAGTAACTACTTTATTCAAAACCAACAGTCGAGTTATTTTATCTACCATAGCAGTGAGTTCAAAGCAAATTACAAACGGGCTAAGGGGAAGCCATAAAGATGTCATGGGAATCTGCATTATTTACAAAATTTTGTGCACCATTGCAACAAGAAAGTTCAGAAAACACAACTAAAGAACAGGCTAGTAGAAGAAAACCGTTGCCAACAGAAGGCACTTGAGAAATGAGTAGGAAGATTTCTCAACCCATTATCAGAAAAAGTTGAACTTGGGAGCAAGGCGAGGCACCTTATCTTGAAACTTGACCGACTTGTCACATGCAACACATAGTCTCATTCTTGTTGTAAGGAAAACTTCCAGCTAATTTGATACATCGATGGATGGATGTCCTGCCAATTAAATTCCTTCCGGTAACTTAATTCTTCTGAAGCAAAACAACCTGCATGGTGAACCAAAAGATAGATTTACAAAAACTTCCTTAGATGTTATCAGTCCAAAGAGTTACAACAGAAGAGGAAAGAGAAATGACCTTACGAGGCGACTGATCCTGCCATTACATTTCTCTCTATACAGATTTGAAATTTCTTGTTACGAATATAATTCTTCAATATAGATATATATAAATCATCCTCTTGCTATTTCTGCATAATTAAACCTCCAAAGAGGTAACTGCTCCTATTTTCTTTATGGTGTGTCATGCACAATAATCACCTCAGATCTTCCAACTCTAAAAAATCTTCCTCTAATATTGACATTAAGTCATCAGCAGTTAACTGAGATCCCACCTGCAGAAAAGCACAAAACAGAAAAATTAGTTCAATTTGAGGATAGATTACATAGTCTAATAAAAGTTTAGCATGCTAAACATCAGAGGAGTTCAGGACTTCAGGGGTTTGTTCAGGACTAGAAGTTTTAACTAGAGATGTCCAACAAGTATATATGGGCAAAACAGAAATTTGTCAGGTTTGTAGCATGTGATGCATAAAATGATGGATTAAGATCCTTCTATCAAATGCTCAAACACCACATGGAAAAAGTACAAGTGTGTTGCAAACTCAACTATTTTGTAATCCTGCATAAATTTTCTGTTGGCAAGTAAATTGAAAATGCTTACAACATTAAAAATCATTGCAACTTTATTTTTGATGCAGCGGGTTTTTAATATATTTTAGTTTATTTTAGAGTTTGTCTTTATTTTCTTATTTAGATTAGTATTAGGCTTTTATTTTCTTATTTTAGTTAGTATTGGGCTTTATTGGCTGTTAGGCTTTGGGGTTAATTATTCTGTTAGGGTTTTAGCTTTAGTTTTAGTATAAATAGGCTACTTAGAAATTCTGTACGGTAGGTTATTTTTTGGAGAATTATGAATGAAAGTCAGTTTTGACTATGGAGGTTTTGCGAAACCCTATTTATCCCTTTCAATCTAAACCTAATCTAGCCTATTTCTTGTGAGTGAATCCTTTTCTATCCTTCCGCTACGTCAATTTTAATGGAACGATTTATCTATATATGAAATTGCAGTTAGAGGATATGTAGTTGGGATTTGAAATACATGCATGCTTTGTTAGAAATAGAACTACTGCAAGAGCGATGTATAGTAGCACAAAGAAAACATCTATAAGACGAGAAGGAAAATGAAAGCAATATAATTTCTATGACAATTAAATATCTTCAATCTATATTACCAGATCATTGGGCAGGTCTGGTGAGATGCCTGAAGGAAACTCAAAACTAGCAACAGAAACAGGTCTAGATGCTGTCTGATCTTCTAACTCCTTTGTAAAATGATCACCATTGATTTCAGGTTCAAGAATGTCAGGTGTTACAGACTCATCGTGCTGAATACCAACGTTACCTACAGCTGAAAGACTTACGTCTGCAGAAGAGCTTAAAATATTTTCTGATATGCTATTTCCAGCACAAGATTTTACAAATACTCTACACAGAACAAAAGAAGCCTGCAGATGGTAGAGACATCACTCCATCAGATTTCATGGAAGTAAAAGACCCACACCCCCACCCTTGAAACCAACCTAAACATAGTTCACATGTTTGGCAATTGGCTTAGTATACAAGCTAACAAGCATTATATTAATTAATTATATGACAGAGTTGATATGTAAGAAAGAACATGAACACAAATGTCTGAACTTACTAAGATTCACTAGAACATTTGGGCAGAAATTTTCTTTAGTGAGGACTCGGAATGTTCCAATCTACATGGATAAAAACTTTCTCCAATTTACAAAATAAACACAACAGTTCAATAACTTTCATGAGGCTGTCTGTAAAAACCAATTTCTGTTTTGCATCTGCTTGCCTCACTAACTTAACACAAAAACAAGATTATGTTCACAAAAATTTGGCAAAATCTAAACCATTTCAAGAAAAAAGCAACACATCCTTTTAAAGATCATCCAGAGCTAATATACAAACAGAAGGGGGCAATTAACCAACACAAATTTTGGGAACCGTCATGGTTAGTTTTGAAAACCCTATTGGCCCCCAGCAAGATATAATTGAGTGAAACGTGTCATGGTCAATTTATAAGCATCAAAAACCTCACGGGGCTTCAAAACATTAAAGAGAAAAGCATTAAAAACAAAGTTAAAAAAGGATGGTTTTGTTGGAGAGTGGAGAGAGGACGCAATTAAATCTGCAATGGATACAAAACTTGTCAGTTTCAATTTATCACTACCTACCAAACAAACATCAATAACAACAGGCAATTCTTCAAATCATTATTACTACCCCATAGCTAAAGCCTAAAAGCCTTTAACAAGGAGCTATAGTAATTTACCTTGAGATGATGAAGGAGAGCATATTCGTACATAGTCCATTGAGTCCTAACTGCTGCCTTAACTGAATTAACCTCAAAAAATACAAATTTCGTTCTAGTTCCCAACAATATATTTCCTCCATCATCAAAAACATGCCTAACTTTTCCTATTTTCCTCCAAAACCCTCCCTTTGCCCTTCTCGTCCTCTTCTTCCTCCCTCCTTTACTCTCCGTGTAGCAAAGCCAGTGCCTTTTCCTACCCTGATTCCCGTGTAAGAAGCACGCGCCTTCCGGCAAATCAGACGGCTGGTAATCGTACAAATTAAGCTCCTTGATCAAATCGTAGCCGTAAACATCGTCGTTACCGGCGGTGCCGCAGCCGTTTTTCTTAGTGAGATAGTGGCTCAGAATCTCTTCCTCGGAAGGGTAAAATCGGAAACCAGGTAGAATATGACACAAAGACCTCGCTCTAGATGAATCCGCTTTTCCTATTTCTACCAATGGAAGAATCGAATCCGAATCGTTAAACATTTTGGGAAAAAATCTCTTTCTTATCGAATCAAAAAAAGCAAAGATTTTGTTTTCTAGGGTTTTCCTTTTTTGGGGAGAGGAATTTCTTAAATCGATTGAAGACCAAAAAAGAAAAATAAAAAATCGAAGAGAAGGGAATTTGCTCCGGTTGGGGTTTAGGGGGTTTTATTCAGAACAACAGGAAAGAGAAAAGTACTAAAAACTCCCCCGGCGAAAGCGTACCCTTTAAGCTTCTTTGCAAGTGAAAGTGTTAGTGTTCTTTTCACGTGTACGTTCGCCTTATCTATTTTTGTTTTTTTTTTCTTTAATTTTTCTATTTTTTGCTGATTTTAACGTTTGTCGCGGTTGTCTGTCAGTTGGTAGGATTTGTGGAAAAAAAGGGAGCTTTTGATGACGTGGAGAGATCCCATTGGCTGTGATGCGTTAACTTGGTGACGGCGGGAAAGAGTGGATTGAGACTATATATTGGTCAAAAAGCGGAATCTAAGGAAGAAACTACCCTGACTTTATATTAGTTGAGAATCAAATAACCTGCGCCTGTCAGCCGTCGGATCCGATTCATATGCTTAGCTGGCACTTGAAGAAGATTGTGTTGTGTCAGGTAGTACGAAAAAATGGTGACACGCGGGTATACTTTAATCAAAATTCTGGGATTTTCCATATATGGAGGGGGTTTCGCTTGAGCTGTACTCGCCGCAAGAGCTAATAGATTTAAACACGTGGACACGTGGACGAAATGTAAAGCGAGTAATAAAAGTGGTACCGCCCCACGTACGAGGAAAGACAAAAAACCACCATCTGCTTCGTATGTGGGGAGCAATTGTCTGGACTGTCCGAAAATCAGGGAAAAACTACCTTTTTAAATTTTATTTTAAGAATTTTTAAATAAATTTGTGGAAACGGGCCGGCGTTAACAAGGCCGAGCTAATTGGCCCACGCCGCAAACTTGAAATTAAAAACTCCATAAATGCAGAACCAAACAGCCACCAGCCACCAACAAGTGGTTGGTTCAAGTTGTTTGGTACTTGTTCCCTTAAACAAGGTCTCGGATTCTTACCCCGATAATGGGCCAACTCGACTAAAGTGCTTTACCTCATAGTGAAAAAAAAACAGCTGCTTGTCTTTTTTTCTTTTTCTTTTATTTGAAGTTATTAGAGATTAAATTTTAGTGATTAATTAATTACTAAAACTAAAAGTTCAACATTCTATCACCAAATTAATATGATTGTGGCTAATCTTAACTTTTGTCAAAGAGAAGATGGAAATTTAGGTTGGTTTATCGCATTTGCAAGGTCTTATTTTCGTTTTGATACATATATAGGTTGTGTGAAGGAGAAATGGTCAATTTAGAAACTAGAAGGAAATTTACTTTACTTAAGGAGGATGGATTCCAGGCTGGATTATTCTGTCAAATGAAACTAAGGCCTACTTCAATGAAAAGACCAATGCTCACTTCGTTTTCAATAATTCTTTTGGTTAATTAGTGCGATGTGCTATATAATAAATGCCTAATTCTCACTTAGCATTATATACTTGTTGTGGTAGCAATTCTTCTCACTTAGCCCCCAGTATTATCTTTGTGTCATCGTCATTGATGTCGTTGTTAGTTAGGTTTTTTTTTAAAAAAAAAAACTTGGGATCAATCCCCGGCCTTGTTACGTGTTTATAAGCCTTATGGCCACTAGGCCTAGAGGTGGAGCTCATCAACATTTTTAATATTTATTTACATGACTTGCAAATATTAGAGTTTTGGGCTAAAAATGTTGCAAGGTTTGGCAAAGAGGTAGAAGTGTTTGGTTGGTTGGAATGTCCTTTTCAACTGATTGCAAAGAGGGCCTTAATTAATTGTGTTTTGGTCAAAGCTATATTTGGGGGCAAGGCAGGGATATAGGAAAGGAAAGCTCTATTCAACAAGCTAAAGAGGGGGAAAATTCTATTAACTTTTTGTGATTAAAGCTGTGGCATGTGAGAAGCAAAGTCTTAGCTATCAGCTATGGGTCCAATATTTGTCAATATGAGGTAAGTCTCATCTCTTTGCTTATCCTTGAAGATATTAGCCTGATAGATTCTCAACATTCAATGAATGAAGCTCCCAATTAGTTGAAATAAATCCACGCTAGACAAATTTCGTTAGAATATTACAATTTCAATCCTTTGATTTTATTGGCAGTCCATCAAATCCAAACGAGCCTAGTCAAGGACTGAAAAGAGAGGAGATTTCACTGGTTTTGTAATTTCTAAAATGGCCCTTGCTTTAAGTTTTGCAATTGACTCTGCTGAAGATTCTCTCTAGAACTTGACTTATGATTGCGTTCTAACTCAGATTTGTTGATAGACTCATCCTAAGATTACCGGTTCTCATCTTGTTCTTATGGTTATGGTTAAATAGTTGTATTCAAATCTGAAAGAGAGTTGGTAAGGAATAAACAACATCCTAATGAACGAAAAATGACCGAACCACCAAAGACACATAATTTAGTTTCTTAGTTTGATAGTATTTTAATTTTCATTAACAGCTCTGCTTTATATAATGGTAGCTGTAGAATTAGTGCTAAGAGAGTTTCTCAATTTATCAGCTACTTCACAAAACAATATTGTTGATACCTTTTCCGGTGATACCACCTCTCCTTGCGTTGGTTGAAGTTAACCGCCCTTTGGGAATCTGGGAATGGGATTTCTCCTATGTAAGCAAAATAATGCTACATATACCCTGTACCAAAAAAAAAAAAATGCTACATATATCAATCCGCGTTCTTTTCTATTATTTCTGTTCTTTAAGGTTTAGACTTTAAAATTCATACACACAAGTTGATCAGATCACACTGACGTGTCGGATGTCTTTGAATTTAGTTTTTTAGAAAAATTTTCATTGCAATCCTCATAAACATCACCATAGAAACATCAGTTTTGCCAATCAGTTTCAAGCAAAGTTGCTGCTAAGCTTATTCAATTATTGGATAGTGAAATCAATTTGATAAACTAAGAGCTAATAAATTGTTCGTGAAAATAGTTGATAAAGTTACATATTAATGACACTGTTTATTATTAAAATAGTCAATTACCAAAATAGGGCAAGGAAAAGAAAGTGTAAGAAACTAATTGAGGGTAGGCCTGGCAATTCGTGTTCCGACACGACACGGCTGACACGAGATACGTTTAGTCGTGTTCGTGTTTGACTTATCGTGTCTCGTGTCCGAATCGTGTCGGACAAGATTAAGATTATCGTGTTTCGTGTCCTAATCGTGTCAAGACACGATTAACACGTTTAAGACACGAGTGACACGCTTTAATTAACGGGTTAACACGATAACACGAAAGACCTATTACACGACACGTTAGACACGCCTAATTAAAACCCTTAAATAATCTATATTCTAAATTTCTAATATACCCAAATAATTATTATAAAAAAATATACTCAATTAATTAATTTTACTCATATTTGTGTTAGCAACTTTGCTAGAATTGATATTCATATTTGTGGACAATTTATCTTTATGTTTTAAAATTAGACATTTATAGCTTTAATTATATATATAGTTTACTTAATTGAAATATTTGAAAAATAGTATCGTGTCAAACGTGTCGTGTCGTGTCAAGACATGTTACATGGTTTAATCGTGTCGTGTCGTGTCCCGTGTACACGTTTATAAACAGGTCTCGTGTTCGTGTTTGGATTTCGTGACACGATTAATAATCGTGTCTTGTTCGTGTCAGGCCTAATATGTGTTTATACCCTATGTAAACACGACACGAAACACGACACGGAACACGGATTGCCAGGTCTAATTGAAGGGTTTCTCAGACAAATTAGAAAAGACAAAATACTGGCTCTTCATTAATTGTTTGGAGCCTTTAATAATTTCATTGGGTGTCTCAGGTTTAGTATATATAATAATTAAGTACTTAATTACCACCCAAAAAAGAGCTACAAAATTAGACAAAGTACTAAAAAGTCATTATATATGAGTTTAGATGAGTACCAAATACTATTCCACATGCCAAGTACTACTAAGTACTAAAAAAAGACCAAATACTACTAAGTAATAAAACTCTTTTTTTAAAGATGCATGTGAACATTTGTGCCAAAAAAAAATGCATGTGAATATAAAATTAAATGATATACCACACAAAGGTAGGTAGTATCCTCATATCCCTAAAACCACCATGTCCGTCTTAAGATTTGAACCTGAGACAAACTCTTAACCACTACTAGGCTATCCTCTGAGGGGCGAAGCCACTTAGGGGCAAGGACCCCCCCCCCACCCAAGATTTTGGGAAATTAAATACAGTAGTACTCCATTACATGAGTTGTGGAAAAATTTGTGTATGTATGGCCCCTCCAAAAACATAAGATTGCTCACTTAAATGGGCTTTTACAAAAAATTAGAGGGAAAAAGTAGTTCCAAGTCCAATAACATAAAATTCAAGAGTCCAAATATAATAAAATAAAGCCTCAGGACGGAGCCACTCAGGGGCAGGACGCCCCCC
>AWUE01019272.1:0-36247 GCA_001974825.2 Corchorus olitorius
TACAATAGTGCTCCATTATATGAGTTGGTCTTAAGTAAGCTATATATAAGCAAATATAGCTTTGTAAAAAAGACAATAATGTTTATATGGCTTATCATATAATAAATATTTGTCACCAAGGGGACACCCAGTGATTAAAGCTTGAGACGTATTGTGAGAGGTTCTGGATTCGAATCCTGAGATGGGCGAGGTGAAATCATGGGAAAGGAGAGGGTTACCTCCTATTGGGTAGCCCATCTCAATATCATGTTCATCAGTAGGAAAAAAATATATATAATAATTATCATACATAAAATACGATATTGACAAAAAAAGTACATAAGACAATATGTAATACTAAAAGAATTTTTATACTAGGTACAGAAGCATTTGCGTAAAAAAAAAAAACAAAAACAAAAACAAACAAACTAGGTAGAGAGCATTTTTGTTTGGCCTCTCAAAATTCAAATCCTGGCTTCGCCACTGTATCCCCTTAGACCTTGGGGACACTAAGAACTAACGGCACGTTTGGTATGCGGAATGGAATGGAGGGGGAATGGAAAAATGATTCCTTGGGAATAGAATAGATGGGGAATAGAATAGAATATGTATCATTTGGTTTGGTTGGTGGTTTGGAATATGTAAGGTGTTGTCATGAAATTGTTTGGTTTGAGGAAAAATGATTTGGAATGGGTAAGGAATAACAATTAAAAAGACCAAGGTACCCTTACTTTATAATCATCAAAATTTATGTATAATCAACTTATTATTAGACAATTAATATTGTTTTTCATATTAATTATTTTTCTAATATATATACTCATTATTTTACATGTGATGAATATCTTTCTTGAGGGTGTGTAACTTTTTATATGAACACATAAAATTGGCCAAAAACAAATTTAATTTCACCATAATTCATAATCTAGTTTAACATTTTCACATGCATATCTAATATCAGAAAAAAAAAATATAATTTCAATAAATAGAAACATAACTGAAACAAAAATGTCACAGCATATACCAAGCAAAAGTGCAAATATCCTTCTCATTACAAAACAAAAGTGGAACCTCATATTAGCATTTTTCTGAGTTCTAAAACAAGTACAATGTGTTCCACATGACAGCAAGTGCAACAAGCACATGAAAGCCAACGGCATTAGCCAACAAAGAATTTCTTCAAATACAGCTTCTTAATCTTTATTCTTTACAAAACTAAACCACAGTTGCATCATTCTATTTCTAACTTTTCTTAATTTTATCAAATTCAAGTGCTCATGCTGAAGAATCAAACTCAATAGAAACTCAAATCAAGTTGTATCACTCGAGTCAAGTCAACTTCTTTGTATCATTCTGTTCAGTTCATATTAATTCAACAATATTCTTCTTCATCTATATTCAGTTCTTCGTCCTCACTCTCATCATTTGAATTCATCATTAAAGAGGATTCTTCAGTATCACTAATGTCAGATTCACTTTGTTGCTCTTCCATATCATCATTCTTCTTCTTAGTCCTTCTCCTCCTCACCTTTTTCTCAGTTTTTTGTTCCTCAACACCAGGAGAAGCTGATGCCACAGTGGCTGAAAAAAAGTATCATTCAACAATAACTGGTCTAAAATCAACAATAAGTAAATATCATGTTTGATGAGGCAAGACATTGATGAGAGAATATACCTTTTTTTCTAGTCCTTCTTGAGGTTTTCTTATTATCTTCACTTGATACAGATTTTATGCTTTCCTCATTTGCCGCATCAGTATTTAACACCAAGTCAGAGTTTTCCTCCGTTACATCATCTTTTGCTTTCTTCCTAGTTCGTGTAGCAGTTCGTCTAGTAGTTCTAGAAGCCTTCTTTTTTACAACAGCCCCATTTTCACCAGCCCCAGTTCGTCTAGTAGTCAGAGGTTGCACTAAGTTCAGTGTCGGGTGAAAGAAAGGGATGCCATTGAAACAGACAATTTATGAATAGCAAGTCTCTACTAATTTGCAGTTAAGCAGGAACAAGAGCATGTAAGAAAGTGAGACATGCACTGTTCAACATATGAATTTCAATCATCATTGACTGCTTTGCATCTTCTTCAGGCGAAGTGAGCATTTCTTTGCTTCATTACACCAAACAAACTCTGCACAAGGAAAAAAAAAGACCAAAAGCTGAGCCATGTATTCTGCAAATATCCAGGTTTTTCTTTCCTGAATACTACAATTTACAATCATCACAAGGAGACAAGATCTTAAGTTCAACTTTGATTCTGCAGTGTTCAATGTGTCCTTTTTTAATTCACAATACAAATTTGCAAAGCATTTGGCCCCAATCTCATGTACTTTTTGCATGAAATCAGGGAGCTCTGCAAAATCTTGACATATATTATGAATGAATAATGAAGCAAAAGAATGCCATGATCACAATCCTATCAAAATCCTAATAAACCAGGTTAAAGAAAAATATCATAACAAGTTTGTGCAGCAAAAAAAAAAAAAAAGATCCCATTTTATCTCCACTGCAAACGATCTGAAAACCTACAAGTATGACTCCATATCTATTTCTAACAAAAAAAAAAAACACCAAATTTCTTAAGCAGTGACCAAACTACCACAATCAGAGAAAATTCATAACTAACCATTCAGCTAAGATTAATCATTTTATTTACGTGCTCACATTCAATAATTAGCTTTCATTCATTTTCCAATTTCCATTTCCTTCCCTTTTTCCTTTCTCATTTGCATTTCTTTCCTTCCTACCTCCATCCATCGAAAACATCAAACATCAAATCTTAAAAATACCACCATAACTCCACACCACTAAACTAAAATCTACCTTTATAATCTATGAAGAGAAGTAAATACAAAAAAAAAAAGAAACAGAATAAGTTAATACCTCTGCAACGTATATAAGGATCCTCAGGCAAACACGTCCCTTCCTTTATACAATCTTCAACCCACTAATGATTTACGCTCTTTGTCTTTAACTTCTTAGCAAGATCATATTTCTTCCCTTCAAATCTCCAACATACCTAATTACAGAGGATTTTCAATTTTTCGACATTTTCACTTCAAATAAAAAGAAATAAGTAAATAATAAACAAGAAAATAGACCAAATGAGTGCTTGATTGAGACAACGAACCGACATAACTGGCACCGGCATGATAAATGAGCTTGATTAGTTTGAACCGCTCCGAGCCATGGTACCCAATTACCGTGCGAGAGAGAAGAGAAATAAGTGTGAAAATGGTGAGAGAAACAATAATTTTCAAGTTAGAAACTGAGCCCATGGCATAGTTTATCTGATTTTGAAGAGAATCAATTGATTTTGTGAGGGGATTGGGGATTAGGGGAAAGAGGAGCATATTCGTGAGAGCAGAAGAAGAACGCGAAAAAAGCTTAGGGGAGGAAAAAAGAAAAAAGAAGGCAAGTTTGACAGTATATATATATATAGGGTTTATATTTGATGCACTGACAATGTATACCTTAATAATAGGCTGCCACATCATAGGAAAATAATTTCAAAATTATTAGAGTCCTTAACAATAAAATTTCCTTTTTTAAATGTTCTCTAACTTAAGTTGCCATTTCTCCTTGACAATTTCCTTCGTCCAAATCCAGAATTTCTTCTCCTTATCGAATTGATCTAAGATAGTATTCATTTTATACTTGCTGAAACCCTCCCCTCCATAGCCAATTAAATGTAGCAAAAAGAAAGAGTCTTCTTATATTTTCCAAAGAATTCAGCATAACCAAGTATTCAATTTTCAGTCCTCTTCTACAAGGACCAGATAACTCCCTCATCCATTACTCTGCTTGTTAAAATTTAATCTTTATAAATACATTTTTTGTTTCTTTTGTTTTTTATACCTTTAATTGATATCAAATTGATTTCTTTTAAGAAATTCGTGGTGTAGAGAGCTATTATTTATTGATGATTTGATTAATCCAAATATGTAATATTGGAGATAGTAAACAAACGGAAACAAGAGAAAAAGTGATTGATTTTCTAAACTATTTCATGAGATCGAAAAACTGGAAGATCACTTTTTTTTTTCATGGTCTCAGTACAAGAATGCGGAGGATTGATGAAAAATGGAAAAAAAAAAAAGGAAAGTACCATGATAATCAAAGATGAGCTGATGAAGAGAGGAAGACAAAGTTGAAAATAGAAACCTAATTAAGATTTATTATTGAGTATTTATTTTGAAGGACTCTAATAATATTTAAATTATTTTTCTATGATGTGGCAACCTATGATTCACCGACAGTGTATGAGAGCAGTGCATGAAATATTAATCCATATATATATATCTGTGTAATAAACCCATTTGGTTGAAGATATTTTTGTCTAAATAGCACTGATTTTTATTCCTTCCCCACGCGTAATAACTAAAGATAGGGGGAGGTGGTAATAGTTTTTCCGTGATTTCACGGAATGGCTAAGCCAAAGAATGCTCATTCCTTGGACTTTTACCCAACTAAATATTGGCACATGTCCCTTGCCCAGAATCCTAATTCTATTCCCTCCCTATCAAGCATACCAAACATGCCGTAAAACTCTTGATTAATCTTAGTCGTCCCATGTGTTTGAAAGTATATGTAAAAAATAGTAATTCGCCAGAGATGAATTATTTAATGATATCAATTACTATATTTTAGTCAACGACATTCAAATTACGAATGGAAAACATTAAAATAGGATAATTGACCGTAAGAAAAATATTATTATTGCAATTAAACAATATTTTACTTAGATAATAAAGCCTTTTTTTTGGGTGAATGATAATAAAGCCTTACATATACCTTGTGATAACATACCATAATTGACTTGTTAATGTATAATTTTTACAACCGTAAGATATTTGATTATTCTGATGTTTTAAGCGTTGAATATTGATATTGCAAGCCCCTTACTCAACTTTGAATTATGAAGTTTCCTAAATTAACGCATCGTTGAATTGAAGAAAAGAATCTTTTATCGCGAGGAACTAACATTTTTCTTTTCATGATATATTTAAATGGCCTAGGCAATATTCATGATGGATAAAAATCCTCTCCCCCATTTTTTGTGCTCATCGTGCCCCATACATCAAATAATGACACAATGTCTTTTTAGATATAATTATTTGTTGTTAATTTGGGGCTAAACTTGATTTTAATTGAGATTTTTACTATTTGTTAAAACTCGAAAACAAACAAGGTATAATACTAGAGACACGTTGTATAATTTAGTGCATGGGGCATAGTGGGACACAAAAAATGGGGGGAGAGGATTTTAATTCATACAAGTAGGGCGGCCTGCGCTTGCGCTGCAGTCATCTTTTTATTAGGGCTATATTTTTTGTAGTTATTAAAGTCGGTTAGTAAGAAGATATTGCATTGGTTGTAAGTTAATCAGTTAGGAGAAACTCATACATCGAAACAAATAATTCGGAAATATAAAGCAAAACTCATGACCTCTCTTTCATTCTAAAAGTGCATTACCTAAATTCTACTCTATTTCTAGGTAATTCATCAAAATAAAGCTAATATTCTAGTCCTCCATCTCTAGATAATTTATCAAAATCAAGCTAATATTAATTGTTGTTTGAAATGTTTGTTGATTATAAAAAAAATAGTACGTTGCGGTCATTTTTTAATCTTGATTGCAATTATTAAATTAATAGACTCAGGTAGGTGGAAGAATTTGGCTTCTGCATAAGGAAGGCCTAATTTTTTGTAGTCAAGGAGCATGTAAAGTTGTCGTAGGAAAATTGAATTAGTTGAGAGCATTTGCAGGAGCATATGTAATTTACACAATGCATTACAAAATGATTATACTTAGTATTGGCTAACTGTGCTTTTGGAAATGTGGAAATATACTAAACATAAACAACTAATAGAAATCTCAATAAAAAGGAAGTCAAATGATAAATAAAAAAAACTTTTTGTAAAATAAAAGAGGAATGAGAAAATGTTAAATTTAAGTATCAAATAATATAATCAACAAATAAATCCAGATTTACCTTAAAATGTTGCGGTGAGAAGTGAAAGCTCCCCATTGTAGGTTATGTCATCCTAAGGCGCTGCTAAATTATATGGAAGAATCTTATCAACATCCACCTGGAAATTTTAGGAAACAGAACGGAGTCCATGTGAAACCAATTCAGAGAAATGTCAGGGAAGAAGAATTAAAACACCCAAATAGAAATGAAGACGAAAGGAAAATAGAACTGAAATGTCAATAGTTTACCCATGAATCAACCATTATTGCAGATACATTTATAGCACCAATCATTTGGAATTCCGGCAGAGGAGTTGACCCGGTAAATCATAATACCCACACACAATTAATATGTAATTAAAACACACTTAATCATAAATATAAAAATAGTAAATTACGAAAAAGGGCAGCGGGAAAAGTAGGGGAGGAAATTCATCGAGGGTCGTTTTAGTCACCCTAAAAGTGCGAAAAGACCAAAAAAATCCAAAAGGAGGCACCACATTAATCCTCAATTTGGCCTTTAAGTAATTTCCATAGTCACTAAAAATAATATATAGTATATATGGGATAGCCTTCTTATATCTCAAATACGAACGAAAATCCTCTGTCCCAATTTTGGTGCCTCACTTATGCCCGATCAATTAAATAATGACACGTGTCCCTTTTCAGTTTTTAATGTTATTCCTTGTTTGCGTAATTAAATTAAATTTTATATTTTCATTCTAAAACCCTATGGTGAATGTATTAAAATTTAGGACTAATCCTTATATATAATTATTTATTGTTAATTTTGGTTTAAACCTGGTGTTTATGTGGGTTTCTTATTTTATTTTCTTGTATAAATATAATTTGTTAAAACTTAAACAAACAAAGTATAACACAAGAGACATGTGGCATGATTTGGTGAATGAGACATGAAGTGGGGCACAAAACTTAGGGCAGGGGATTTCCATCCATCAAATACCACGCCATTCATCTCAGGATTGTAAGAAACAAATTCATATGTAACACTTACTTCTACTAGTGGTGTTTTGTGGACCAACTGACCAAGACTTATACAAAGATAATAAACATAAAATTTCTGGCAAAAAAAAAAATTAAGCTTCAATGGAGGGAGAAGAAACAGCAGCCATGAATTCTTCATCAGATTCAAGAGCATGCATTGAATGAGGTGGAAGGCACACCTCCAAGTCAATGCTTCCTCCACCTTCTCGTCCTGGGTACGAGGAAACTTTCCCATCAAACTTATGAGCATAACCACTTCGAAGTGTTAATGCTTTCCCTAACCCAAACTCATTTCCATACTTGTTGAACCGTGGCGAGCTTCCCATCATTACACTTTGCGGATCAAAAAACTGAGCCAGTTGGTAAATGAAATGAGTACGAACCCAATTGTCCACAAACTCACGGACCGATTTATCGGTGTGGTTAACCACGGCTTGATGTAATTGCCAAGCAGCCCACCCAAGGTTCTGTTCCAGCAGTTCACCCGCTGTTGTCACGGCTCTCACAGTTTGAATCGAGTTCCCAAAGTAATCTGGAGACAACGGCGTTTCAAGCCTTGACCTGTTACTTATAGCCAACCGACAACTGGTAACTTGGTCTTTAGGGAAACACCGTGCCTTGGTTATAGCCCTCCACATAAATGCAGAGAGAGATTGAAAAGAGGAGATTTTGGTGGTGTTGTATTCTGAATTGGCCCGAGCTTTGAGTTTTGCGACGGACTCTGCGGAAATATGAAACATTCTTTCTAAAAGTTGGGGCGCTTCGAATCTGGTGATAAACTCATCCTGGTGTCTGAAAGGAAGGCTAAGTAAAGGGCCGTGACCTTCTGGAAACCACCTCTTGAGCACAGGGGGGCGGGAGATTTTGAGATGGTCTCCTTTTCCTTGAAAAATTTCAGACAATGTGTTGAAGAAATGCCAGAATGAGGTTCCATCCCCAATAGCATGGTTCAAGGACAATCCGACGAACACCCCTTCTACAAGCTCTGTGACTTGAACTGAAAGCAAAGGGCTGTTATGACCGTCATGATTAATTGCCCTGTCATGGTCAAAGAAAGATTGAACTATTTCTGGCACATAAGTAGGGGAAACAACGTCAGATATTGTAATGTCAACGGCTGCGTGGATTAATTTGGCCCCAGGGCTGTTGTTGCAATCAACATAGACATAATAAGCAGGTGGGTTGTCTTCTTTCCTTGTCACGAGGCGGCCTGCGAGCGGATAGAAATGAACTAGGGCGAGTGAGAGGGATTTGTTGAGCTTGTCTAAGAGATTCTTCATCAAGTTTTGATCTTCACAATCCTTGTCAAGAGGTTTGGCAAAGAGGAGACCCTTTTGGATGTATTGCACAGAAAGCATGGCTAGATCCCATGTAGTGAGATAGTAGGGCTGCTTGGATTCTTCTGAAACTGAATATGGTTTCACAAAGCATTCTGAGATGCGTCGAACTACTGGTGGATTCATGTTAATTTCTTGGCTCTTGCTTAAAGGGAAAGAGTGATGGAAATCTTGTGTTTTAATATCCCCTGTTTAGATTTTGGTTCTCTATTTGGGTTTATATAGTGGTAGCAGAAATGCAGGGATGTATACTCAGGCCTGGTGGCTGCCTGGCTGGTGCTGCAATTAAAAAAATTTGTCTCTCTCCCAACAACCCCACTAATGGAACCGGGTCAATGTTGTTTATTCTTTTTTTTTTGAACGGTAACCACACAAACAACAAAAAAAAAAAGGAAAAAGTCCTTTTGAACAAAAAAAAATAGAGCACGGTTTCAAATTAATTTTTATAGAAAATCTTTTAAAAGGAATTCAAAAACGATTTGCGACAGTTTCACTTCCTATTATATTTAGCTTAGTTGAGAATCTCGTGAAGAGCAAAATGGACCTGCATTTTGTTTGAATAGGGCGCAAGTTTTGTACAAAAGACGGGTGATGTTAAGAATCACACTTTAAAGTTTAAACGTTACATTTCACCAAAAAAAAAAAAGTTTAAACGTTACAAAGAGTTTAACGCATCCCACCACCACCAAACCAATGCTGACAATTCAGGCCCAATCGAAACCCGATTCCAGTTTTGACGTTTGACTGGGATTTTTTATTGCGGGAAAATTAGAAAATTAAGCAAGAAACCTATTGCATTTGCTTGTTCACCAAACACCAAACAATTTCCCCCTCAATTTCCTAAGGTCAAAGGACACTATTCCACAATCCACATGCCAAAAAAAATAGTAGTAGTATATACTTTGATGTCTTATGTGCAAATCACTGCCATGGCGAGTTTTTTTTTTCTCCTGTCTGTGATCCAAATGAGCTGGTCTTCGGCTAGTTGGGGCACAATACAAACTTCAACATTGATCCAAATGTATGCCAGATGTGAGAATGAGATGTCCCTGGATTGTTGTGTTGTCGTACCTCGAAGTCCACAAAAAGATGCTGATGGAGCCTTAATGCCGTTTCCTAAAGAAAAAATTTAGATAAACACAATGCTGTCGATTCCGACAACTGGGCAATCACTAGCCACTTACATCGCCAAGCAAAAAAAATGTACAGAATCTTCTTCGTAAACATAGAACTAAATACCTGACCAAAATCTTTGAAAGCAAACCAAATGCTTACTTAATAAGGAAGTAATGTGAAGATTGTTCTAAACGAAAGTACTCAATAACATTAAACAACCTTATCTGTTGTCTGTCAATAACAAACAAGCCAGTAAAATAAAAACTTAAAAAGCCATGCGAACTCAAACCATGTTCTAGCAAAAAATAAAAAATCCTATGACCACAAAAACAAAAAGCATTCCAAACTTCAATCCCTACTTAACTAAGATAAGCCCAATGTTGATAATAAATAGATCTAGCAACTTGTCTGCCAAAGATACTAGACCCCAAATTTCACATGCCACTCAGGAGACAAGGTTATCAGTGAGAGATAGTGAAGCCAATTGGTCAGCGGGATTGTTGGCCTGTTGCTGAGCAGCAACAGTCCTCAATACCTCCATGGCCTCTGCTACTTTAGCCTTCAGAGCTTCTGGTGACTCAAGGAGATGCAGAACCTCAGTTTGGTCCATCTCTAGAAGCATTCCTGTAACCTTGGCTGCTGCATCACGCTCCAGCCGTTCCACAAGAGGGTACAAGCTTTCACCAAGCATCTGCTCACCAGTCATCAATTGGAATTATAAACAATCTTCAAGTTAATTAATCAAGCATAAGATAAGAACACAACTGTTATACAAATGGACTCACCGTCCTTTGATGTTCAGGCGTTGCATTTGCAAGAGCTGTAGCCAAAGCTGGAATTGGCATAGGTTGTCCCATGCCAGCATCTCGCAAGGGGATGCCACCCATGTCATATGGAACAGAAAGCATGCCTCCACCAACACCCGACATTGGAACTTCAGGCATGTTGCGTCCAGGCGGGTAACGATAGACACGTCCCCTAGGTAGCATCTACAAAAGGTAGGATAAAATCAAATACTAAAACCCTAAAAACAAATTGTAATGATCTGCAGCCATGTACATGCATACAAAAGCCTTCAGCCAAAGGATAAGCACGAAATGCAGATTGGTACCTGCTGCTGCATCAATGGCACAGGTTGCTGAGTCTGTTGCACAGGATTTGCTCCTCGCCGTCCTCCTGGGCGCTGACCCTGCTGACCCTGCTGCACCATGGGAACAAAGAAATTTGGCACAGGGGGTCCTCCGGGCCTCATTCCAGGAACTAGTTGTTGCTGATAACCAAAACCAGCCTAGAATAAATAACATATGGAAAACTGGTCAAAATTCAAATCTCCTGAATACAACAATTATTGTGTTAAACACTTGAAGCCCATAATATACAGGTAGAAATTAAGACTAGCATATTCCTAATTATTCAGAAAGACAGAGAGGGGAAAAGAGGAAGGGGGTGGGTTTGAGGCTTTGAACGGTAGGACAGATTCTTCTCAACACAACATAATCAACCAAGCATTCGAAGAACTTGGAAAGTTCAGATAATCAATAGGGAGTAAAGCTATATTACTTGTTGAGGAATGATAGCTGGAGGTGCTTGCCCATATAAAAACTGTTGGCCAAGACCTGGGGCACCAGAAGGGTACATTGGCATTCGAGGAGCAACTGAGGGGATAGCAAGCGGTCTCATTTGAGAAAACTGAGCCTGAATAAAATAAAACAGATACATGTGAATAAGCTTATTGAGAGAGAGAGATCAACTTGTAAAACTATCAGATATACCCAATCCCCAATGATTGAGCACATGAACTTCATGACATCCCTCTATTAAATTGATAACAAAAATAAAGATAGATGCAAAACTCAAAGTACCAAAAATATAATGGCATTAAAGAAGCTAAATGGTTAAAGAAACCATCCCAAATGGCATTACCTGTAGCCTTGCTCTTCTCTCCTCTTTCCTTTGTGCAAGTGCAACATAAAGTGGTTTGCTGACCACCATTTTGCCATTCATCTCAGCAAGCTGTAGATACATAACAATAGGTATTAGAATATGATCTCATAATTAGATGACAACCTGAAGGGGGTAAAATATCAAACTTACAGCACGTGATGCTTCTTCAGGAGTTGAAAATGCAACAAACCCAGATCCCTTGCTGATTCCACTGGGGTCACGCATGACCTGCAAAATTTTGAGGTAAAATATCATATAAATATCTACAAAACAAGATCACCGTAATGTTTCCAAAAACCAAACCCTGAAAAACAATCAAGAAGCACCAATACAAACCTTGCATGAAGTGATGTTACCAAACTCTGAAAAAAGTTCCTTCAATTTTTCATCACTAATACTATCATCTAAGTTTTTAACGTATAAATTCACACCCTGAAATTTATCTGCAACTTCCTTCATGGATTGCTCAAATCGAGTTCTGAGCTCCTGCTCTCTTTCAGATTTTTTCTGAGCTTTTCCAACATACCACTCTTTCTCTTCAAACTTCTTTCCATTAAGAGCTTCAACAGCTTTAGCAGCATCATCAGCATTTTCAAAGTTAACAAATCCAAAACCCTTTGACTTGCCATCAGCATCCCTCATAACTACAGCACTAGTAATTTCACCATATTCACCAAAAACATTTTTTAAGTCTTCATCTGTTGTAGACTCAGCAAGATTTTTCACATAAACATTGTTGAATTTGGTCTTGTGCAAAGCAGTATCTCTTTCCTGCTTACGAAGAAAATGCCCAACATAGACCTGCTTGTCATTAATCAACATGCCATTCAATTTATCAATTGCATTTTGGGCAGCCTCTTCACTGTCAAATTGTACAAAACCATAGCCTTTGGACTGGCCAAGACCATCAGTAGCTATCTTGCAAGACATAATGTTTCCAAATGAATAAAACGTATCATGTAATGCTTTTTGGTCAATAGACTTGTCCAGATTCTGCAATAAAAGAAATCAAAATTTTCAATAAACAGTAAGCCAATCATATAATTTCTAAATGTTGAATTCTGCATGCATGTAAAACAAAACGGATACAGAAGTTAGAAAAAGTATTTGCAAATATTTACATCAGTATTAATCACGCAGGGAGAAAGTTACATGCCAGATGGAGAACCTAAAAGGCCTAAGAATATCCACCAAAATGGACAAAACTTGTATTTCAAAAAAAAAATTATGAGGTTCAAACAGCAATCATAGGAAAAATTGGGAAAGACTAAAACGATATGAATACCTTGATAAATATATTTGCAGTACCACTCTTGCGGAGACTAGGGTCTCGCTGGGAATACATGATCCGGATTGGCTTGTTATTAAGGGGAGTGAAATTCAGTAAATCCAATGCCCTAGCCGCTGCAAAACAAGAATTAGAAAAGCCCTAATTACTTAACTTGAATGAATTCAAAATTAACAACCAATGAGTTCTTCCAAATTATAATTATCCACTTGAATGAATTCAAAATAAACAACCAATGAGTTCTTCCAAATTATAATTATCCAAGGCAAGAACTTCCAAGAAATAAATGATAAAACTTCATTTAGCTTTTATAAACACTTTATAGCACAGAAGTTCCTCTTGTTCTTTGGCAGTCAGACACATTATATCTTAATAAATACATTATGCACACTCTAATACTACTATACACTTAGTAAAAACTTTACCATCAGTGGCAATAGCACACATACTTAGATACAAATAAAATTAGCAGTTCAATTAGATTAATGAAGCACTCAGCTAGAATGGCAACCAAATTAAAGTAAATTCACTTAAATCTAAACTTCGTTAATACCTCGAAATGGTCAAATAACCATATAGTTAATATAATTCATCGAAAATCAATAATTCAATTCACATTCCAAAGGAATTCCAAAAAATTCAGTCATACTAATTATCGCACGGTCTTAAATTAACCAGGTAGAAGTCTAACCCTCACGAGGACTGTGATAGTTGACGTAGCCATAGCCAAGAGAGCGGCCAGTAGCCACGTCCCGGCAAACCCTAACCGAGACGACTTGAGCCACCTGGCTAAACAGTTCGTAGAGCTGCTCATCGGTAACGGTAAAATCAAGATCCCCAACATAGAGCGACGTCGGCATGAACTGCGCTCCTCCAGGTCCCGGCGCAACGCCGTTCGGACCGGAAACAGGTGCCTGTTGCTGAACCTGAATCTGCGCCATCGACAAAACGCTATCCCTAACTCCTCTAGATCCTTTTTTTTGTTTTCTTCCTTTTTCAGATTTTTTTGGGATTTTTTTGTTTCCCTCTCCTCTTGTTATTCAATCAAAACTTAAGAGAAACAAAAAAATATATAAAGAAACAGACTTTAGAACTGAATAGAAAACAAAAAAAAAAAAGTGGGATTTTTTTTTGGTGTTTTGGGGATAAAAGAGGAGAGGGATGGGTAAAACAGGGATAGAATCGTCGGAGATCCGGAGGACAACCGGACAGGAAGACGATGACGGAGAAATGAAGAGATTTTGGGAAAATTTTTTGGATTTTTTTAAATATATAAATAATAAAAAAGAGGGAGGGCAGAACAAACTGCACCGCACCGGCGAAGAAGCGACTGTGTCGTTTTTAAAGGTAGTATGGATAGTTTTGGAAGAAACCCTACTTGCGTTACCCGAAAGAAGATCTCGGCCGTTGGATCTTTTTAATCTTAAGGAATCTAGCCGCCTGATGATGATGGGCAAATCAGATGCTTGCGTGACAATAGGGCACTTGATGACACGTGGCAGTGTCAGCCGTCAACGGTTACAGGAAGTTTCTTTCTTTTTTTTTCTTTTAAATTAAATATTTCCTTTTTGACGTCATAATGGGGTTTAGACATTTCACATTTGTTTTGTTGATTATGAAAGTATGAAAGTGAAACACAAACTCTTTCGAGAATTTTAACGTTGCTGTTTGTGTGACTTTCTTTTTCATGTTTCTTGTTCCGTGCATGTTGTTTGAGCCAGTTAAATTACTATAGTACATTTCTTTGGATTTGGCTTTGGGACGAGGAAAATGAGAAAATAAAAAGGTACTGATATAGACAAGTGTAGTGTTGACTGTTGAAGGCAAAAAAAAAGACAAGTCTAGTGTTGTAATTGGGGTTAAAGATGATTCTAAAAAAATAAAATTGGACTTACCATATTTAATGAAAAATTGTTTTAACATTGTTAATTCTTTTGTTTACAAGTTCATATGATTCTAAATAATTTAGAATCAAATTACATTAGACTTTAAGTGAGGTATTTCTTCATACTTATTTTCTCTGCTTATAAAAATCAAATCTACGCCAAGTTATATAATTTGAGTATTATAAATAATAAAAATCATTGTTAGTATAATTTTACCAATCCAAATCGAATTAGATTAATAATAAATTATTAAACAAATGTTTTTTTTACTACATAATAATAACTAGAAAGTAAAGTAGAGACTAAGGTCTCAAAATACCAATGCCTAGCATGTCATCTTCCAACAATACGCGAATATGTTGCGGTGTTTGTCAAGAATGGAAACCTCAATAGGCGCCATTATAAGCTATATTGGCTAACTGATTTGCAACCTGATTGCCTTCGTGATAAATATGAATATAAATTATGAATATGAGTTTAAACCCAAATGGTCCGTTTGTGAACCACATTTGAGGAAAAAAATTTGGAATTGGAATTGCAAATACAAATTTTCTATTTGGATAGCCTATTTAATAAGTTGAATTTGTATTTGGTAAATTCAGCCCAAATTCAACCAGCCCAAAATATTAAGATTTCAAATTCCTTTTAAAACTTAGAATTTGACAAATCTCACTTCTCTTCTCTCTCGGCTTCTCTCCAATCGATATCATCCTCTCAAAATAAACGGCTCCCCAAAATCAAAACCTAGAAATCAAAAACCAAAATCATCGTTATTTTCAATTGATTGATGCCTCCCTCCTCCCTTCTCTCTCCTCTCAAACTCCATTAATTACCTGGTAGTAATTGTACGTTGTTTCTGATGTAATTGTACTGGCGGGATCTTCCTCGGTTGTCGTCGGGTAGTTCGTGCGGCAGGTTCGTGTGAGGTCAAGTGCAAAGCAATTAAGTGGGATTTCGATTTGTTGTTGGGGCCTTTTGGGGATTCCAGCAGCTCTTGTTCCGGAACTTAGCAAGGGCTTCGAAGCCAGGCTGCCCAGGAAAGTCTGCAAGGCGGTAGGTGGCGCACCATTGGAACACAAAGTTATTGAACCAACAATAATCGTTTCTCTAGTTTACTACTGGTTTAAAACTTTCAAATTGTGATTATTTTGTGTTTTGCTTTTTGTTTGCTTTCTAATGACTGGATTTTGCTGTCTTTTCTTGTTATGTTGCTTTGCACGTTGGTTGGGGAATTTCAATGTACTTCTTCAGATCCTAATGGTGAGTTCTAATCACACTATTTTAATACTGTTTGACAATTTCATTTTTAGTTTAGAATCAGAAATTCATAACAAAGCAATACCAGTGAACAATGGCATCATTATCATCATTATGAGATATATATAGTTATTAATAAGTAAGTTTTTGAGATATATATGGGTTAGAATCGTTTCTGATGTTGTTTACAAGTAAGTTTTTATTTTTGCCCATTTTTGCTTTCTATCTTCATCTACATGTAAGGTCCACATGTTTAGAAGCGATAATGAGTCTAGAAGTACAATATCTGTGGATTCTATAGTCCTTCATGTTCTTCATTGTCTGATGGTTGGTTTAGAGTGCCAAGCAATACCAAAAACAGAATTGTATTGTATTTTACAAGTTTGACAGGAATAAGGAAGACTTATGAGGATTGTTGTTATGTTAGAATGATACTTAGAGGTTAACCTATCTGTTAGGCAATGGTGTAGGAATTGCAGCTATGTCCTTCAGGATCCGTCTGTCTTGTTCAACGAAATTAGTCATTCTTTACTTCCCTTCTGCATTTCTGGTGCATCCTTTAATTAAGAACATCATCCTTGTGTCTTTTCATTTGCAAATAAGTTAATCTACTGTCAGTGCTCTAGTTTCAAGAGTATATTGTTTACATGTCTCACCATACTACTTCTTCACAAGGATTAGCAGGGTTACTATGTACGTTATTACTATGAGGAGCAATTTACTAAATTTGCAGTACCCAAATTTGAACCAACTTGTGGAAGTTCATTTTTGCTGATAAAAACAGAAAATATGAACCTGTAAGAGAAAAGTGGAGGCATTAGGTGCAGTTTTAGAGCTGTGGTCCTTGATATTATATATGACAAAGGTTTAAGTTTGGTTAATTAATGTTGTTAGCATATATGTCCCCTCCATAGTATCTTAATATAGAAAACCAGCCTTTGACCTTTGTAGATGGTGGAGCCCGATGGCTTTAGTTTGTGCTAATTTGAAAGTTGCAGTAATTATGTTTATAGCAGTAACTATCATCAGGTTGCTTTGAATTTATATATATATATACCTTTGTGAGGTATTCTTAATTTCCAGTGAGAAAACTCAGTAAGTATCCAGCTGTATGAATTAATTGGCCATGTGGGCTCAGAATACAATGGCAGTGAGTAGTTGATACATCATTTTCCCTGTTTACCCAAACCCCTGTGCTATGTCATTTTCTCTCTTTTCTCCCCTGTTCCAAGTTCCCACTAGTAAATGGTGAACTAGATGAGCCCATATGCATGGCATCTTTACAAATATATAACATTGCAAAACTAGTTTAGTAAAATATGCTATATTGCATAGTTTGTTTCCATGAGATTCAGTAACTTCATTATCATGATATGATCTACATGTTGTTATCAGGTACCATAAAGTAGCTTATTTCGACACAGATGTTGGGCAGCTAGAGTTCACCACTCCAGGTTTCCTGTCCCTTGCAGTTGTTGACAAACTGACCCAGGTATTTTGGCTTTCCCAACATCTTATCTTTTCATCATTTGTTCAAAGTTTTTTCTTTGGGTTAATGAACTTGGTTGGTTCAACTGTTTTAGGGGTTTCTTATAGCTCTATCCAAACAGATTTGGCAATTCCATGCTTGAATCTGATTTTTTAGTAACAGGGGCCTCATGTTGTAAATAATAACTGGTCTGTTTCTTTATTATGCCTTTTTTTTTGATTTGTTGAGCTGCTTTAACATCTTGCTAATATACCTACTAAAATAGAGCACATTGACCACTTTGTTGTAGGAATAATGGCTAGTGGAGGAAGTTATCTATCTAAACGCTCTAGGGAGGAATATGAAAAAATTGAGGAGGAAGAGAAGGAATTTTTAATGTTGTTTGTCAAGATTTTGACTGTGCTTATAATAGTGTCTCGTCGTCAAAAGCACATGTTAAGAGAGATTTGTCAAGAGGAAGTAAATGAAAGGACTTATAAGAGAAAGTTGTGGATAAGAACTTTGTCCGTTAATTCCACTTGAATGTCAGAATTACGTATGGATACACATGCATTCTCAAAATTATGCAGGGTTCTAGTGGAAAATGGTGGATTAGTGGCAACAAGGAATGTTACAATTAAAGAAATTGTGGCATCATTTTTACACCTTCTTGCTCATGGGCTAAAGAATAGGACTGTTAAGTCTCTATTTTCTCGTTCGGGGGAGACTGTTAGTAGACAATTTTCACACTGTTTTGAGAGCAGTGATGAATATAGGAAAAATATACATAAGACAAAGTTGTCAGGTCCTTGGTGATAGGGATGAGAAATGGAAATGGTTCAAAGGAGCACTTGGGGCATTAGATGGAACACACATTTCAGTGACTGTTCCTATAAAAGATCGAGGTAGATATAGGAATAGAAAAGGCAACCTTAGTACAAATGTGTTGGCAAGTTGTGATGATACATTGAGATTTATTTATGTGTTACCTGGATGGGAAGGATCTGCAACCGACTCTAGAGTATTGCGGGCTGCTTTAAATAGACATAATGGCTTGAAAATACCACAAGGTATGTGTATTTTAATTCTCTGAAATTGATACTTTGGTTCTGATTTTTTTATAATTGTTAAATTGCAACATATTCTTAAATTATGTGTAGGTATGTATTATCTTGTTGATTTGGGATATACAAATGGCCCAGGGTTTTTAGCTCCATACAAAGGAACTAGATATCATTTAAACTTGTGGCGAGGAAACACTCCAAAGAATCACAAGGAGTTATTTAACCTTCGGCATTCTTCGACAAGAAATACAATTGAAAGAGCTTTTGACTTATTGAAGAAAAGATGGGGAATACTACGCTCTGCTTGTTTCTACGACGTGAAAACTCAAATGAGAATTATCAATGCATGTTGCATCCTGCATAACTTATGAGATGAAATGTCGGCGGATCCATTGTTAAATGTCGTTGACAAGGACTTAGAAAGTGCTCCAACAATTGAAGATGATGTTGAAGATGAAAATATCACAGTGGTAAAGGTGACAAATGAGTGGACAAACTTTTGAGATGAGCTAGCAGTGAAGATGTTTGAAGAGTATAGGAGACGAGAAACACATGTAACTTAGTAAGTCTCGAGAGTTTATTAGTTGTATTGAAAATGTTTTAATATTGACTTTTCATTTCACAATTGTTTATGGATGTTAAAATATAATCTTTGTTGTCATGTAATTTGTATTTTTTGTTAATTTTTATTTATATTTTATGTTGTAAAAAAAATAGTTCAATTCCAATTCCAAATCCAAATCCAAATATTAGTCATCCAAACAATGAATTTTAAATTATAGAATTTCAAATTACTAATTCCCAAACAAAGAATTTCAAATTATTGAATTTAAAAATCTTGCATTTTAAATGATAAATTTGAAATCCAATTCCAATTCCAAATCATAGTTTCCAAACACTACCAAAAAGTTCTTCAATTGAGTTCATACAAGCATCATTAGCATCCTAAGATACTTGCATTGTTGAAACAAGGCATTGGTGGAGTAGTAGTCATTAGAGTTATGTTGTACGCTTAATTATTAAGGCTTCTTCTACGTAACAAGGTGAAGACTTGACCGAGTTGCGGTTTTCAAACAACATGGAAATTTATTAAAAAAAAAAAAAAAAAAAACAAACAAAGGGAAGCGGGTCAAAATTCAAGTGCTCGACATTCCAAATTGCGTGTTGACGTCTGCAATCTGGCTGGTTCCATTCCATGGGCGCTGGTTTGCCACAAAACGCAGCAGGGCTTAACGGGTCTTCCCATATCCAAAGGCTGATCAGCCCAATCTTTACAAAGTCCATCTGATGTAAGGCGTAAGATTGGGCTCTAGTGGGCCTGTTGAGCTTCTATTCGCAGCGATTTTTTTTAATTATTTTGTCAATTTTAATCATTAAATGAAGCCTTCACCAGTTCACCTTTATATATAGAGTTAGGTTAAGGTAGATGCTTGGAAAATGGATGAGTTGAAGTTGAAGTCCAATTAATGCCTCCGACCAAAATAGTGACCAAAGCTGATTAACTCTTAACAACTTATTAAAAAGTTGTCTTAAACTATATACTTTCCCTTTGGTTGGTGCAAAGAGGTAAGAGAGTTTGGTGAAGGGTGTCATATACATTATTACTGATTGGTTTCTTGTGCCAGGTAGGCTCTGTAAGTGATCGATGCAGTTCATAGATATATTATGTTTAAAGATATTAATTGTACGTCCCTTTCGATATTTTCAAGGTTTTCCCCAGACTTATAATTGATAGAATCGATTGCAACATTATTAGTTCTAGTTGAAAATAGACAAATTACAATGTTGTATGGTATTCCTTCGGCCAACCTTCATAGTTTTTTTGTTTTTACCTTGTTGGATCATTTTATATGGAGAATTATGTATGAAGAACCAAATATATTTTTACATTCCATTATAGGATAGTATATATTGCTCGGGGCGCATGATTGTAATTTTTGCGCCCATATTTAGTACTATTCACATTGTTAATTAAAATTCACATTTAAGAAACATCAATGACTTTATTAATTGGGTAATTATTTGATACACCGGCGGTGTAAATTTTGGATTCCACAAGCGGGTTATGGAGTTGACACATGTCCATTTTCTGAATTAATTAAATCTTAAATATTTCAATCTAGTCCCTATGGGACACATGTCACCCTTCGAAATCCGTTATACTGTCTACTAAACTCCACTAACAGTGTATTATATATAAACCATTATTAATTTGCTTCTTTCCAATTGCTCTTTTTTAAAAAATAAATTTGCTTCTTTCCAAAAGGTTCGGGAATTGGGATATTGTGTAGCACTACTCTACCTTGTCCTCGATCGATAGCTTGCACTAGGAGGTTCATGCCATGGTTTTTTCCACTTAATTAGAACGAACAAAAAGTACCTTTCATCTATGCTATATATAAAAGTACGAATAAGGGGAAACTTTATGTCTTTCGATTATACAATTTTTTTGTGAAATATATTTCTAAATTGCCATTATTAAATACTCCCTCTGTCCCTTTTTATAAGTCCCCTTCCTAAACCCAATGAACATTTTACTTAACTTACCCAAGTTATCCTTGCTAGTGGAAAAAATTTATGAACAGAGATAATGAATGGGAGGAGGAGAGAGATTAGGTGGGAAGAGAGAGAAAAATGGCAAACTTGGAAGAAGACGATAAAAGATTACAGAATTTAGAGCTTTAACTGTATTTCTTAATATTTGCAATACGGTTGAAAGGGACTTATAATATTTTAATTATTCCATTATTAAAATCATGGAAATTTAGATTATCCTCATTAATTAGGATCCAACATGGCCAATAGGAATGCTCCACATCATCTTTAGCATCTAAATTTTCGTCCAAAACATTCTCCAAGTCGGTTTAAGAGAAGATCAATTCTGTCCAGAAATTTCAAGGGCAAAATCGTCCACCGGAACGGTAGAATTAAGTCTCGAGGTAAACATAAAAGTTGTAGATCTTGGAATTTTCTTTCCAACGATACCTCATTTGTATTTTTCTGAGCTCTGAATCAAAAATTATGAAATTATGAAATTATATATATATATACATTATAGTTTTTTTTTTATAAATCCCTCCGTATTTAGTAGTTACATTGAATTTTAAATCATCCAAAATTGAGTCTTGCACTCGCATTGAGCTTTCAAATAAATAATACTTTTCCACGAGTCTATTTTTGTCGGGTGCATGACTCAAATGCAAAACTTTGTTTAAAGGATATCAAATTTCTTTTACCTAATACAACAATGCCAAATGATCAAAACATATATATACCACTATATATATATATAGTGAAACAACAACATTTTTTTTTAAAAACAAAAAAGGGTCATTTGGTGGACATTTCAACCCAAGGGCTCTAAGTCCTTCGCTCCCTCTTAAACTCCGGTGATTCCATGGCGAGTGGATAGTAGTGGGGCATGCTGAGAGTGGATCATATATAACATAAGGTGGAAACAAGCAAAAGTTTATGTGAAAAAAACCTTGCGTTTACTTAGACTCAAATCTATGACCACGCTTACAACAAACCTTACACTCGACTTCCTACCACTGAACACCCTAGGGGCAAACAATAAGCCACTTCATTAGTATAAACATTAGCACTAGTTTAATTTATTTATATATAGTGAATCTTGACTTATAGTACTTTATATATATATGAAATTTTTTATTGTTTATGTCATGGACTTTTGATATCACTGAGTCACTGACTCAAAAACTCAATTACCGAGAGAGAAGAAAACCCTCCATGTCCATTTGAAAATATTCTCTTCTGCCATGAATTTCCCTCCCAAAATTCCCAAACCAGACCTGCTACGTACTGCTGCTGCTGGGTTTGGGTGGGTATATATATATATCAACAACATAATTGGCCCACAAAACACTTATCAAACCCCCTTTTGTTTTTAAATGCTTAAAATAAATGCACGTCAATTTAACTCACCAGTACTACTAAAGAAAAAAAGTATAGATCATAGATATCTATATAGTATATAGTTGCAAAACTTTATGAAAGTCTTCCAAGCAATAGAATCATCATTATAAGATAGATCATATCAATATCATATCAAATCATGCAATTTATATTAAATTTTACTAGTTGATTATTAATCCCAAAGAACACCCACGATCTACCTACTTTTGTTTCTGGCATAATTAAGAGAGAAAAAAAGCTTTAAAATTAAATAATCTAAGATTCAAATGGGGGGTAGGCTTTAGGTTAAGGATAATAATAGAACTATAGAAGTAGGTGCGTGGACTTCAGCGTCTAAGGGTGATTGCTTTTAACCTAAAAGCTTGATTTCAACAAGTTTCCATTCCCTATAGTCAAAAGGATCGATCACACATCCAAAAAAACAAAGAAAAAGAGATCAGATGGAATAAAGGGAAGAGTGACATAAAAAACCCGCTTTGGTTTTAAGTCAGGAATAAATAAGCAGTAGGAGAGAGTACAAGGAGACAACTTTGTCTTTCTTCTTTCCCGAAACCAAAAGAAAAGAGAAAAGAAAGAAAAAGCTTATAAGCACATCATCATCAGCTTCATTATCATCATCATCATCATGGATCATCAAAGCATATGTTTATCATTTCATAAATGGGAACAGAGTTTTGGGTTTTGTAGCAGTCTTTTTGGTTTTGGGTTAAGCTTCCCTTTTTCCTTGTTTTTCAAAGTTGAAACGTCCATCATCTGCCTTCCGGGTGCAATGGGAAAAGCTCCAGAGTTCTGTTTTCCTCCTCTTGACTCGACGATGATGATCTGCTTTCTTCTTCTAAGTACTCAAATGACCAGCTCCTACACTTTCTCTTATATGGACTATCCTCCTCTCTCTCCATTACTTCCCCCTATATATATAAACAAAAACATTAATGTTAATTGCTGTTTATAAGAAGTAAAAACTAAAAACTAACCGTTATATATATACAAAGAAAGGGTTTTGTTGGTTTGAACTTACCCTAGAGTCCAAAGTTATGGTGGTAATGGGAGCAGAGTTTCTGGGAGAATGGCTAAGACCAAGACTGTTACGCTTCTGCTTTTGCCTTTCGCGTGCTTTGTGGTTTTGGAACCAATAGAAAACGTTTTTGCCTTCGATCTTCCCGTACTTGCCTAACTGTGCAGTGATCTGTTCTATTTGCTGTGCATTTGGAGTTCGCATCCCACCTCTATACAGCATCTCCAATATCCCTATCTGCTCTTGCGTCGGATTCCACCGCGTTCCCCCTGGGTGCGTTTCCACCTACATAACCAAAAAAAAGAAAAAAGTTTCAGCTTCACATTCTTAACCTTTGATTATCAACTTTCCACACTGTTATTGTTCATCGTAAGTTCAAAATCTTATCCTTCCCCACTAATTATATACATCATTGGAAAAATAAAAGGGTTTCATTTCATGGATATTTGTAAGTACCTGGGGAGAATGAGAATCTCGCTTGTCGTCAGAAGGGCAAAGTTTTCGGGGGCCACTTTCGGGACGAATGAAGGTCTTAAGGTCGAAAGAGGAGACGGAAGTATGATCAGGGGAAGAGGAAGGGTGGAGCTTGGGAGCAAGAGGGCGTAAGCGCTTGCAACCAAGGGAGAGGGAGGGTTCATGCTCCCATAAGCCACGTGCCAACTGATGCACCTTCATGTTTCCCATGGTGAAGGAGTGAATGATGGGGAGAATGCTCTGATTATATAATAACAAAAATAAATTTAACCCAAAAAATAAAAATTTTAAAAAAAAGAAAAGAAAAAGAAAGTGGGATATGAGGTGGTGCTTTGAAGAACCAAGACCAAATGATGAGGTGAGGTTGACTTGTGATTTCCCATATTATAAAAAACCAAAAAAGGGAAAGAAACAGAGAGAGAGTGAGAAAAAGAAGAAAAAGAAAAGTGAAGAGAAGAGAGGGAACAAGAGGGAAAAAGGAAAGGGGAAAAATGAGCGTGTGGGTGAATGAGTGCGTGTATGTATAGAAATGAAGAAGTAGTAAATGCGTGTGGGTTGGCCAGTCTAATCGGGTGGGTTTCAATTTTCTTGCTTTCATGATAAGGTGTTCTTGCTTTTCGGTGGCCTCTTTCTTTTCTTTTGTTTTTATTTTTGCCTATAAAGCTATATATTGTGGGAGAGGAATGAAAAAAGATTCCTCCAATCCCAAAACTTGAAATTGGAACTCTTTCCCTTTGCTTTCCAAGATACGGATATGGTGAGAGAGAGAGTGAATGCCGTCGTCTAATTCTATATCCATATATCTTTAACAGGTAGAGAATGTTGAAAATAATAAACCAAATCCAAAGAAAACTCATAACTCATAAGTATATTTTTGAGTGCATGAGCATGACAAATTAAAATCCCACAAAAAGGATCAATGCCCCCCTCTACTTTGGGAACTGTTGCTCTCCATTTCCCAAATATAGTTCTCAAATATATTCTAATCCTATAAATCCAACAAACCCCACTTTTATTTTATTGTGGTATTGGCTTATATATAATATTCTTAGACAGTAGTGCCTACCATGCAACTATACATGCAATTCTCTTGATATAGATAGAGATATCTATAAAATTATTTCTTTAATCTTTATGTAAGTTGTAAATAATTAATAGAGTTTATGGTGAAGATAATAATTGCATGTTCCACTTTGTATGATGAGGTTTGAATAGAGAAGGGGAAGTTAAGACCACAATCACGGATACTTTGGAAGCAATTGATTGGGTTCAGCACGTGTGACTGCCCATCTGACTCATTCCACACATGTGCTTCAATTACACAAACATCTCTCTGTCTAACATATGAGAGAAGAAAATTGATAAAAGGTTTGGTAAATTTTACTACTTCCCTTGATTTCTAAAAGGTAGTAAACATTTATGCTTCTTAATGTGATGATGAGTTAGAGTTATTCTGCAGGTTGTTCTCTCTTGAATTCCTTTGATTGAGGAAACTAGCTTGAATATTCTAGCAAGAAGTTATCATGGTGAAGATTAAAAACTTTTTACATTGTTGTTGGAATCTAGCTTATAATAATGTTTGTGTGTGTGTGTGTTTTGGTACAAATTAATATCGTTTTTTTCCAATGACTTAATATAATTTACTACTTATGTATGTAGCTAGAGTAGTATACTTTATATCATAAAATGTGCTCCATATAGTACTATATGGAGTATATTTTTGATTTAGTACGTATATAGATAACTTTCACAAGATTTTTTTTGTTAATTAACCAACAATATTTATTACAATTGTCACGTTTTTAGTGTTTCATGTTAGCTACCACCAAAACTATATTACTAGTTGTTATTAAATGAAAAAACTACTAGTAAAAATTGTTTATATAATATATATGGTTCGTTTTAAAAAAAAAATTAAAAAATGGAAAGAAATTAAGAGGGATACCCATAGTGCTTAATGGTCGCTCTCACGCTTTTCTACGAGATTTTGCTTGTTTTTTAGTGCTTATAATTAAAAGGCAATTTTGCATATATGGTAAAAATCTACATTAGTCAATATACATACAATTCCGCATTTCCCAACTTTATGTTATTTTCAAAGTTATGGGTAATATTTGCATAGACGTCCATATCGATCTATATAAAAGCAAACTTCAAGAAAAGAATGACTAAAAATGCATGTTTTTGCAAAACTTTCCACAAATTTTTTTTTGGATGAAGTTTGATAAGTATTCAGTGCACTGATTTTGCGGAGTTGAAAAATAGGAGAGGTGGTTCAGAGTTCAGACCAATAATTTTTTTCCTCTTTAAGAATAAATATACCACAATTTCTCTAGAAGAAGTTAGAAAAAAGATAAAGGCCACACGTTAATTTGCCCTTTAAAATTCAATAATTGGATCAGAGTGGCCTGGGGAAACATGTCATTTTCTTATGTATATAGCGAAAGAGAAAAGGAAAATAAAACTTTTGAAATGTGAAATGTATCCCAAAATTCTAACAAAAAATGCTGTATTACACTCATGCAACTATAGCCGTAGATACGAAGTTTCATTGTCAAATTAGTAAGGAAAATAATTCAACAATGGAGATTTTGTTGCCGGGGTGATGTGACCTTTCTCCTTCTCTTCCGACCTTGGACTTGGTTGCCCCCATGCAATGCCAAGACCTTCCTGACATTGACAAATTTGCTTCTCCCCTGCATAATTGTTTGATGATTTTGCAAAACAGCTCATTCTAAGCTCTGATCTACTTCATAGATTATGTATCAACTACAGGGAAATGACAAAGTTTGATTTAATGTTATACTTGATTGGATCTTAATTTGTCAGTTTGGAGTAGTACTCACTCCTCCATCTCACTCTATATATCTTTTACTACACAACCTTTTCCCTTGTACCTTTGTTGTCCCATATAAACCAAACTGCAGCCTTGATCTTCGTACATCTCATAACTGCTTAGTTAATTAACTAAATTAACTTATTAGTAAAGATATGTAAATTCTGATTTATATATAAGCAATCAAAACCAGTACCGAACACTATTTAAAATTTTTAATTCCTTATAATTTCTTCAACATTAATACTATATAAGCCAAATAGTAGATGAATTTGCGAGACAAAGAATAGTTCAAAAAGGAGCCAATTATAGGTGTTTTTTCAATAAAATGTTGATCATGGTTAGCATTGAAAGGATAAAATGATCGAATGAATGTAGGATTCTATTGATAGTTGTGTATTTATACACAAGTATTTACAAGTGTTTAGAAGTGATAAGAGTTACAAACAGAATGGAGAGCTATATAGTTGGCAGCTAAATATACAGGATTAAGGTTAGATAGGAAACCAAAGTTTATCCTTATCACCCTCCCTCAAGCTAAGAGATCTGGGAGAACTCGAAGCTTGGTTCGAAGAAGTTGGAATCGTGTCCAAGATAAAGATTTTGTTAAGATGTCTGCAATCTAATCTGCACTGGCTAGATAACAAACTGTAATTTCCTTCTTCAGCACCTTGTCATGAACATAATGGAAATCAATTTCCAGGTGCCGTGACCTTGAGTGAAATATTGGTGTCACAATTAGGTATGTAGCGCTAAGATTGTCACACCAAAGCACTGGTTTGCTAGTCAAAGGGAATCCAATTTCGGACAACAACGACTGAATCCAATACACTTCAGCAGTGGCAGAAGCTAAGGCCCGATACTCAGCCTCTGTCGAAGAGCGAGAGACTGTCCTTTGCTTCTTTGATCAAGAAATTATATTAGAACCATAGAACACCGCCACTCCAATTGTGGATTTACGATCATCAAGACAGCCACCCCAATCCGAGTCAGAATAAGCATGAAGAGTTGAATTGAAGTGTTTAGTGATGTGTAATCCATGACTGGGAGTGCCAACAAGATACCGTAATATTCGTTTGACAACAGACCAATGTTCTTCCTTTGGATCATGCATATATTGAGAGACTCTCTTCACAGAGAACGAGATGTCTGGTCTCGTGATGGCAAGATATTGGAGACCTCCGATTATGCTCCTATAAAGTGTTGGGTCCGGGAAAGCACTGCCCATATCCTTTGTCAATTGTTGTTGTGGACAAGATGGGCTCGATATAGAATTAGCTTGACTCATTTTTTCTTTCAACAACAACTCGGCTATATATTTTTGTTAAGAAAGATGCATTCCCTCGGAATTTCGATTCACCTCAACACCTAGGAAGTAGCTTAACTGGCCAAGATCTTTCAAAGCAAAAGATTGTTGTAAAGAGTGAATGAGAGAGTCCAGTACCTTGGTGTCTAAACCGGTGACAATAATGTCATCGACATAATTCAGGCAGTAGAGTAGAGTGTCATTTTTGTTGTAGATAAATAGGGAAGAGTCTGTCTCTGATCCAACAAAGCCAAGTTTTACTAGTTGGTCAGTGAGACATTTATACCAGATCCATGGTGCCTGCTTTGATCCATATAATGACTTCAGTAATTTGCACACATAAAAAGGATAATTCGGATCAATGAATCCTACCGACTGTTACATATACACAACGTCATCCATCTTGCCATGGAGAAACGCATTAGATACATCGAGCTGCTTGATCTCCCAACAATGCTGAATTGCTAACGAAATAATAAGTCTAATGGTTTGTGGCTTAATGACTGGACTGAATGTCTCATGGTAATCAATCCCAGGGCGTTGATGAAACCCTTTGGCAACTAGTCTGGCTTTCATTCTGTCCATTGAGCCATCATTTTTCCGCTTAATGCGAAAGACCCACTTGCACCCTACTACATTTTGAGCCAAGGTTCTCGGCACCAATTCCCAGGTCCCATTTTGGAGCAAGGCATTATACTCATCCGCCATGGCTTGCCTCCATTCTAGTATTTTCAACACCTGTGTAGCAGTAGTGGGTTCTGTTTGCAAGCTTGTCACATGTAGCAAGGCTTTTGGTTTTGGTTTGAGGCTTCCAGTTTGAGACCTTGTGACTATTCGATGTGTGGGTTTGGTGGTTGTCTGTTGTGGCGGTGGGTTGTTATATTTGGAGAGATCTACGATTAAGGAAAGACCTGGTGAACTTGGGGCTGGCAGGATAGGTTCGGTTGGGATTGATTCTTTGTTTGGTTTGGTAGGTGTAGTCGGGTTTGTTAGAGTGTCGAGACTTGATGGTTCAATTGGTGGTGGTATAGGTTTGGGTGAAGATTTGGTTATAGATGAAGCATGTGTCGGTATTGGTTTTGGAATGCTTTGATTTTCAACTCGTGATATTGCCAAGGGTGTGATTATGGATGCTGATGGTTGAGATTGTGCCACTGGACCAGAGCTCACTTTGAATGGAAAAACCTGTTCATCAAAAATGAAATGGCGTGAGATAAAAAATTTACCATTTGAAAAATCAAGGCAGCGGTAACCTTTGTGAAACTTGTTCTAACCCAAGAAGACACACTTGGAAGATCGAGGAGCAAGTTTATGCGCAGCATAGGGGCGGAGCCACGGGTAACATAGACAATCAAAGGTTCGAAGGCTGTCATAGTTAGGTTTAATTAACCTGAAAAATGATCTCATATGGGCTTTTGTGTTTTAATTTTGGTGACGGTAGTCTATTAATGATGTAGACTGCGGCATCAAACGCAAATGACCAGTATTTTAATGGAACTGAGGCATGGTACATAAGTGCCAAACCTGTTTCAACAACGTGTCTATGTTTTCTTTCAGCACATCTATTTTGTTCAGAGGTGTGTGGGCATGAGCTTCGTTGAGTTATTCCATTTTGAGCAAAATATTGGGTTAAGGCTTGATATTCTCCGCCCCATTCTGCTTTAAAAGACTTGATAGGTTTATCAAAGTATTTTTTAACAACAGCTCTGAACATGATAAACACATTTAAGACATCAGATTTATTTTTAATCGTAAATATCCAGGAATATTTGCTGAAATGATCAAAGAACATTACATAATATAAAGATCCAACAATAGAATTTATTGGTGAAGGGCCCCAAACATCGGAGCAAACAAGTTCTAAAGGCTGTTTAGCCTGAAAGGAAGACTCTGGAAAAGCTAATTTCTTAGCTTTAATAACACTACAAGCATGACACAAGGTTGATGGAGTTGTAGACTTGAAATAAATTGAAATATTTTTTAAGGCTTGACGACATGTACGGATAGAAGCATGTTCAAGTCGGGCATGCCATGTGGTGAGACTTGCAAGGTTTGCTTGAACTGGAGCAGACTCGAAGTGAATTGGGTATAGCCCATTCTTACTCTGGCAGCTGAACAACACCTGTCTCCTAGGGATATCCTTAACATCAAAATGATCAGGAAAAAGTTCCAGAGAAATATTGTTATTCTTTGTGAAAGAATTGACAGAGAGCAAATTATTGGAAGCAGATGGAACATGTAAAATGTCATTGAGCTTAAATGAATGATTATTAACAGAAAAAATTGATGAACCAACATTAGAGATAGGAAGGGTTTTACCATTGCCTATGGTGACCGAATCATTGCCATTGTATTCATTATGAATTGCCAGGTTTTCCAGATCTGCAGTGACATGGTGAGTGGCACCTGAGTCGGCTAACCAGGGATTGGAGTTTGCAAGGTGTGTGGCAGCAAGATGTCCTTGAGGTTTCATGTTGGTTGATGGTCGGGTTGCTCCATTTCTAGACGTTGAGCATTGCCTAGCATTGTGTCCAAATCCATTGCAATTATAGCAATTTAGATTCTGATAGTCAATGGAATTGTTACCTTGATTATGAGGTACTGCATCATTCGAATTCTGCGAAGCAAAATTTTGCCTTCCTCTGCCTCGTTCTCCTCGTCGGCCTCTGCCTTTATTTTGGGGGCTCTGACGTGCTACATAATTAGCAGTTGGAGTGATCTGGGCACTTGTTTGGTCTGCTCCAAGCTGAGCCTCCTCGCTGAGCAATGAACCATATAAGTTTTCGAACTTGATGGGTTGTAGTCGAGCCTCCAAGGCTCGAACAAAGGGGCGGTATATGTCTCCTAAACCGCCTAGGACAGCATCAATAAGCAGTTCCTCATCAATTGGACTGTTTAAAGCCGCCAATTGATCATATATGCTCTTTGCTCGTTGCATATATTTAGTGATTGAATCAGTTTTCCTTTCAATTCTGAGCAAGGCAGATCTTATTTGTCGGATCTGTGGCTTCGATCCTGAAGCAAAGGAGGCTACCAGCTTCTCCCATGCTTGCTTGGCGGTGGTGGCACCTACTACCTGAGGTAGTACTCCTTCCGATAATGAACAAGTAATCCAACCGATAACCATCTGGTCTTGTTGAAACCATTTAGTATAGGTTGTATTCGGTTGGTTGTTAAGCATGGCTACAGGAGTTTCGATGTCGCCTTCGATGTGATTAGCAAGATTATAGCTCTAAATTATAGGCCGGATTTGAGTTTGCCAGAGAAGAAAGTTTGTTGTTGTTAGCTTGACCGTGACTTGGTTTGCAACATTGGGTAAGGTGGATGATGTGGAAGAAGATGAGGAGGAGGAGGAGGAGGTTGATCCGTTATTGGTTGTTTCAATAAGTGACATGATTGAAGGCTTTGATCGAAAAAGAAGAAAAAAAAAGAGGTGTCTCGGTTAAGAGTTTGAAGGCTCTGAAACCATGAAAGGATCAATTGATCGAATGAATGTAGGATTCTATTGATAGTTGTGTATTTATACACAAGTATTTACAAGTGTTTAGAAGTTATAAGAGTTACAAATAGAGTGGAGAGCTATATAGTTGGCAACTAAATATACAGGATTAAGGTTAGATAGGAAACCAAAGTTTATCCTTATCAAGCATAATGCTAGAAGATAATAACAATAAATTAAAAAAAATGTACAATATGACAATGAAAGATCATGGAGAAAATGTTTTGTTATCAAATAAAAAAGAAAACAGAGAGACGTAAGGAGAGGTATATAAGATCTGTTGTTTACAAGGTAGCCCATATTTTTTTAAAGGCAAAATTTATTTCATTAAGCAGATTAGCAACCATACTGGTTACCAAAGCAGAGAAAGAATGCAGCCTCTATATTGAATCAAAAAGTTTAAATTAATGATTATTTTAGGTCTTCCATGTTTTTTTTTTTTGCACCACCAGGTCTTCCATGTTTATATACCACTTTTTACGACCCATTAACATAATACTTACATGTGAATTCGAACAAAATGGATTCTTTAGGGGCACATTAAATTTACCAGGTAATTTTCATATATAATAACATAAACTTGTATATATATATGGAAATTAAGTAATGATTATATATCTACATTGTATCACATGACAATTGGTTTTAACTTTTACTCACGTTCACTTTAAAGGGGGGGAAGGTTAATTGTGTTTTTTTTTGTTCTAATTCTATAGGGGAAACAGGGGTTACTCGAAGCCTTTTTACCTGGCTTAGAAAAACGTAAACGTAAAAAACAACAAACAAAAAGAAATGATCATGGGAACGTTGAAAAACAACCAAGCTTCTTTAAAGATTTTATTTACTATTTACAGTTAAGCTGTCAAATGAAATGAAAAGATCGATTTATATATGCTTTTGGCTATGGGGTGAAAATCCTTCATCCCCCTGTTTGTTGAAAAGAGGAAGATATTACTTGGGAAAAGGTAATTGGGATCTATTTCGAGGTTGTCTGTGATTGGCCAAGTGTCATTCTAGCTTGACGACAATGCGTGGGATAATCATATCAGTGTTGACATCTTAGATTATGATTTATATAATATATATGAAGTTGATTTCCTAGCTAAATGAGCCCCATAAATATCATTATTCTCATTTTTGGCCTCAAACGTAAGCTGATCCCACGACTTATTACACCATCTCCTTCAATCACGACAAATTAATTAACATATAATAATATGTTTAATTAAGTTTTTTCTTTCTCCTTTGATCTCAAACATTATTAATCTTCCAAACCCTACGTACATAGGCAGCCATTATTTTGCACCTAATCTTATTCTGTTTTTCTAATATATTACTATCACATGTCATCAGCTGGCTGATTACTAATTATATGTGCTTTCTTTGTTTTCTTTACACATTGGATTAGCTTCTTTAATAATGGGCAAATTAATTATTAGTTTTGCTTAACTCCACGTACGACTATTGGAAAAAGCAGCTAATCCTATAGGTAGCTAGATTGTTCACGTACTCTGTTTCAAAAATTTTAAATAATACACGCAAACTTATAGAGGATAATTTTAGGCAAAGTAAATATATATTAGATCAATATGTTTATATATATCAAATAACAAACTTGAGTAAAAAAGTATATAATATATGAGTGTTTTTGAGTTTGAGCTCCTAAAAGTCTCTTGAGTAACGGCGAGGAGGTTCACCCGACAGGCTTCGAACCTATGCCATGTCTTTTCCCTCTCCCTTGCATCTTGATCGGATTTGTAAAATAGCCGTTGTTCTAAAGTGAGAACCAAAATAACGAAAAATAAATGGGGAATATAATATATGCATGATTGAGAATCACTGAGTGTTTCCATTTTGTCTGCATATTATTAATTAATCACATCAAATATATTGAAGGTAAAAAAAAATTGAGGTTACTAATAAATTTGTTCCTGTGTGCTTAATTAAGACATTAAATCTCTAATATTATGCTATATTAATTTGTGGTTAAAAATGAATTGGTATATATATTAAGGAGGAAGAAAATGCAAAGTGGGGTCTTCGGTAATGATTCAACAAAAGCAGCAAATGAATCAGGTGCCTAGAATTTCATCACACAATTTGGATCGGATCACAAATTACCAACCACCGAACAAAGCAAAGACTTGAGCAATTGCAGGCTCCATCCCCATGGAAGGAAGAAAAAATCATTGTCTTATTCGGGAGAATATATGTTAGTGTTGAAATTGAATGATCCAATCACCAAATGACATGCATGCAAATTGCAAATTTGCAAAGCCCCAAATATGGAAAATGGGGGATCATATAAGATTGTAGGACACTTGTTGCGAAATCATTGGACAGTCAAATTAATCATATAGAATGGCAAAATTTTCTTCGCCAAGGGTTATGAACATAAGGGCTTTGTGTCAGGTTTGTTGGAAATTCATAAGAATATATATATGGGTTTGTTTGTTTTGTTTTGTAAGAGATTTTGTGTGTTCTGTCGGTCAAAGAGAAAGAGGAGGACTTTGTGAGGAGAATTTTTTTTTGGCTTTTGCATGATAGGAGTGGAACCCACACAGTGGAAGAAGCGGTGGGAATCCATCATTAGAAACACATTGCCATCATTTGCACGTGTCTATGGACCCAAATTCCATCATCGTAAAAGTAATAACTTCATTATATCATATATATACTTCTTCGTCGTTCATAAATGAAATAATAACAATCTCTTGCTTTTAGTAAGAAACCCTAACATTTATTATCCCCTCTTTTCAATCATCAGTCTTAATTGCCTGAACTTAGCTTTTTTATATATAATAATTCTCCTTATCATCGATATGGTAGAAGTTAAAATTCATCCGAAAGATGTTCGGAGAGATCGCATGGAGTGTGATATATACTTTCACTCTCTATAATTAAGTAGCCCTTTTTTCACGCTTTATTTACTTGTGAGTACAAAAAGAAAGAATTGGGTTGTTTTAGTTTGATTTTTTTTTAACCTAAGCAATTTTTTATGTTTTGCACAATATATACAATTATTATTATAAGTTAAAAGTATTGCCTAATTTTTAATAATACTATAGTGGCATAACTTTTAATAGTGAATATGCTAAAAAAATGAGATCAGAGATTGATGATTTAATATTTTATTTGTTAGATTAGATATAAAAGATAACATGATATAAGAATTTTCTTAATTTGTTTAATTAATTAGACTTTTTGTATTTCAGTATTTGTGCAATTTTGTTTTTCATTTCTATCAAAAAGCAAAACTTGACTTATATATTTGTTGTCTCTACTTAGGAAGGTCAAGGTTCAAAGTCCCGTTTTTCTCTCTTATATTATACTTCTTCGTATCTAGAAAAGTTATATAGTATTATATATAGGTTTTACGTATCACATTTAAACCATGGCTGCTTTAATGGAAATCTGAATACTGCTACTGTCCCTAGCAATTAAATGTTCTAATAATAATTTTTTATTATTAATTATTATGGCTAGTGGATTTCCATTTCCAATATGGCTTAAAAACATAAAGAAGTCTAGTATATTTTGTTGCGGTCAAAATCTTCCACAACGTTGACCTGCGAAGGTCTTCTCTTAGATTCGTATCAGAAGTTGAAGAACCTGCAAAAGAAGAACACCTACGGAGTGCGGGGGTGGAGAGCCCCGCGTTAGCACTCTGATGGTTAAGTCAATGACGTTCTCCCAAGTAGATTGGGTCGATTAGAGAGTATTCTTCTTTAGGTATAGAGCTTGGAGTTTTCAATATGGACAAAAGATGAGAGGGTACTCTGTATTTATAGGTGCCGGGTATGCCACGTCACTGGTCCATGCATCTAGGTCGGGAGCGTAAGTTCCGGGTCCGAGTCAAATGGGTGTCAACCCTATTTGTCTTAGTCAACAGTCAACTCCCGAGTGCTGCGGAGACAAGCAGGTAAGACGTTCGTCCGCACCTGTTCTTCATATATGATATATGATCAACAATTGCCCCCCAGGCGTGAGTGGGGTTATAAAGTGGCCGCGCGAACGGCTTTTCGCCCCGGGATGTAGGGTGGGTTTGGGCGGTGTCTTTTTTGCCTGGCTCAGCTCTTATGACGTTCGTCCTTTTCATGCTTGGAGCTTTCGGCTTTCCTCCCCTTTTTTTTTTTCGTGCTTAATCTGTTGACACGTGTCATGTTCCACGCAACGTGGCCCGATCTTGGCCGGACGATCACGCTCGTTTGGTTCCCCGAGGTTCGGTGATTGCGCCTATAAATAGTGGTGCCCCCCTCCTTAAACACTTTTCCAACGTTTCAGATTTCCTACATCTTCGCACTCGTCGCTTTCTCTGCCTCTCCGTTTTTTTTCAGATTTTCTTGACAGTTCTCTGGTGAGCTTCTGACCATAATTTCTGATATGTTCGCCGTAGATTATTGTTTCTGTGTCGTATTTGTGATATTTGCTTCTTTTTCAACAGTTTTGAGTGCTTTTTTTTTTGGAATTTTTGCTTCATTTTCTATGTCGTGACTGTTGGTTGTTCTTAGCAGGTTTTCTGCTAGCTTGTTCATCTTCCTTTGACGTTCGTTCGTCACGGATAATCCAGGTAGCGCCGATCGGCCAATCGAAATTCCCGAGGACACTGTCGATTGGGTTAGGGCCTTCAGCGAGCTTTCAGACGATTCCGACATTGAAGTTTTTGAGAGTTTAGGCCTTCCGCTTCGGAGACATCCTCCTCAGACTGGTAAGGGTTTCTTTAAAGGGTTCAATTTCATTAGGTCTTAAGTATGTCTGTGACGGACGACTCCCAGGATCTATCTAGGACGATCAGTATAGGGATGGAGTCTCCTCCGAGTCACGGGGAGGGTGGTTCTCCTGAGGTCCCTTTGATAAGGAAGAGGAAAATCG
>AWUE01019273.1:0-22670 GCA_001974825.2 Corchorus olitorius
TTAGGTCTTAAGTATGTCTGTGACGGACGACTCCTAGGATCTATCTAGGACGATCAGTATAGGGATGGAGTCTCCTCCGAGTCACGGGGAGGGTGGTTCTCCTGAGGTCCCTTTGATAAGGAAGAGGAAAAATCGCCGGGGTAGCTGAAATATCGAGTCATTCTAGAGCCGCTCGTCCGGGTACCTCTGACCTCATTTTTTCTGATCTTTCCCCTCTATCGCAGCCTAAGTCTTCCCATCCGATTAGCGTAGGGAACTGGGGAATATGGAAGTTGAGAGTTCCCACGTGGGGGACATCGCTCGTCCCTCTCCTTCAACAGTTGGGGTGGCAAGCACGTCTGAGGCTGGGACGACCCTTCTTCAGCAGGACGTTCGTGTCGCCTCTGGGAGCACGGCCGGCTCCTCGGGTTCCGTAGAGAGGAACTGGGTAAGGAAATACAATGAGAGGGTGGACGGGGCCTTTTCTGCTGCTATGTCCGTTCAGTCTAAATACCTGAAGGGAGCTGGTAATGCTTCCATAACTGCTATGAAGACCCACGTTAGTCAGGTTGGTTGGGTCCCGTTTCTGGCTTTAAGTTCTGTCACCCGGGTAAGGACGACCGTCTCTACAACATCCGGCAGAACGGGCGGAGGGCTTTTTTCACTCGGGTCATGTTCGAGTGCGGTTTTAGGCTTCCTGGCCACCCGTTTTTTAAGAAGTCCTTAATTACTACGACATTGCTGCCTCACAAGTCACGCCGAACGGTTGGGTTTTGATTGTGTGCTATGTCGTCTGCTGTATATACAAGGGATGGAAGCCAGTCTTAAGTTTTTTCGTCACCAGTTCAGGGTTTCTATCAATGGGGGGTTTGTCAGTTTTAACCGGAGAAAAGGGAAGACGTTCTTCGAGTGCCCCACTAACTGGAGGCACTGGAAACAAGAATTTTTTGGCATTCAGATTAGAAAGGGGATGAGATGGCCCGTCAACATTAAGTGGTCTGACATAGAGACCAAAAGCTACAACGTCTGCAAGTATGAGTTGGGCTCGGCCAACCAAGAGCAATTAAGGTTTTTCGACTCCCAAACCCTTAACTGGAGGGAAATAGTGCACTCCGCTCGCCTGATACTTTGTGGGATGAGTCCTCTCCCCTATCAAATGAAGGACATCAAAATGGAGGACATAAAAGCTGGGGTCTGTCCTCCCCTCGTCATCAAACGTCTGGAGATGGAGGGTGAAGAGGCGGTAACGGTGGAGGGGACGTTCGTCGTGAACGGTTTAGGGGAAGAGGGATGTGAGTTTTTGCCTGGAGGAGGTGGGTTTGTGGAGAAGATTTATGAGCCCCCAGTGTATGATGGGAAAGACTGGTTCAGTGGGGCTTCTTCTCCTGCGGTCACCCGTCCGTCGGGTCCTGGGAATCACGGTCGGGGAAATGGTTCGATGACCCTGAATGCCCTGGCCGAGGCCCAAGGTCATCTAGGTTTTCCTATGTCCACCCTGATGTCCGAGATTGAGAGTCCTTATGGTGTCTATCCTTGTCTTTTTACTTGCTTCGTTCGTCCATCTGTTCCACTAGCATTTGTTTGACGGATTACTGACGTTCGTTATTAATTTGCTTGCGCAGGGAATTTAAACAAGGACTTAGAAGATATGAATCGTGACATTCTGTCTCAAAGGCGCGCCAAGCAAAGCACTCGTCGTGGTGAGCTCGTGGCCACTCCTGCTGCTACTTCATCTGCTACTCCTTCCGTTGTTGTTCCCCCTCCACCGTCCGTCGGTAAAGCTCAAGAGGCGGCTCAAACCCAAACCGCTCTGACTCTGGCTCAAGCGCATCCTCAGGGGGCCCAGCCTGGGGAGTCTAGCTGTTAGGGTGTTGAGGGGCTTCCTCCCTTTGACGACCAGGTCCCCTCTTTCTTGTCGGGTATTTTCTCCGGCGGGGGCTTTGCTGATTGGTACGTTAAAGACTGCGAAAGGGATGGCCCTCCTCGCTTTATTGATCTGATGGCTGCCTTCTTCTCTCACGGCCTGGACTATTCAAGTATAAACGACTTCAGGGCCGTTCGCGATCTTGCTCCGGTTGAGCGTGCCGCTTTGATGGTTGGGACGGCTATCCAGGTGAGTGGTTGAGCTTTGATCGTTGATTTCTAAGATCGTTGGGCTTTATGTTGACGCCGTTCGTCCTCACTTTTTTCAGAATCTTGTGGCTGCTCGGGGCAACTTTGCAGCTTTCGAAAAGGAGATTTCTTTGTGGGCCCCCAAGGTCGCCCAACATCTGTTCAACAAACTGCCCGGTGCTCCTCTAGTTCGTCATCAGCACGAGCAGGATCAAGCCGTTGCCCAGCTACGGGAGAAGGATGCTCTGCTAAAAGCCGTTCAGGAGGACTTAGCTAGCACTCTGAAGTCCTTGAAGGACACCAAGCTCCAACTCCAGGAGGAGAAAGAAAGGGTCTTACGGCGGCAGGACACCATTTTGAAGGAAAGGGACTCCTTTACCAAGGAGCAAGAAGTCTGGCGCCAAGAGAAGGCAGCTTGAAAGGTATTACGATCGTCATCTGCCTATCTTACTGACTTTTCCTTCGTGAACTGACCTTGTTGTCTTGCCCCAGGCGGAGGTGAAAAAGCTTGAAACGACGATCGACCTCTTCTACGATCAGACTGCAGCTCAGATGAACTCCGCTCGTGACTCTGCCATCTTCATGATCAAGGAGAAGAACCCTAATGTTGATGTTTCCGGCATCAATTTTGACGACAACAAGCTCCCTCCTGATTATGTCGAGGACCCTGTGCTCAGCAAAACGCTTGAAGTTTACATGCAAGAGAATGAAATTGACCTTCAAGCGATTGCGACAGCTGTGCAACCGGCGACGTTCGGCTTTGCACCAATCGGTACCCCTCCTCGAGAAGAGATTCAAGATCTGACGGGGGGAGACGAACGTCCTGCCAAGGAAGGAGCTGGAGCGGAGCAGCAGAGCAAGAGACAGAGGAGGAAGTAGTCCTTGGTTCCCATGATTTTTTTTCCTTCTGCCATCAGTACTGTAATATTTGAATATTCATCCTTCGAGGATTTTTCTTTTAACAGTTTGTAATATTTTCTGGATTCTCTTTCTCCTGTTTTGAATAATTTACATCTGACGATCGACGTTACTGCTTTGTTTGGAGCATCTATCTAGCTATATGCTTTCGACATTATATACTTGTTGTTTTCATGTGACGAAACGGTCTCATTGGAGACGTTCGTCTATTTTGCTTTTACATGGGGACACCTGGGCCGGTGTTCGACCGTTTGTGACGAAAGTCTCTAAGGAGACGATCGTTTTGTTTTGTTTGTTACGGGGACACCAAGGTTGGTGCTCGGCCGTTTGCGACGAAAGTCTCTAAGGAGACGATCGTTTTGTTTTGTTTTGTTTCTTTTACGGGGACACCAAGGTTGGTGTTCGGCCGTTCGTAACGAGAGTCTCTGAGGAGACGATCGTTTTATTTTGTTTTTTTACGGGGACACCAAGGTTGGTGTTCAGCCGTTGGTAACGAGAGTCTCTAAGGAGACGATCGTTTTGTTTTTTTTTTTTCACGGGGACACCAAGGTTGGTGTTCGGCCGTTCGTAACGAGAGTCTCAAAGGAGACGATCGTTTTGTTTGCTTCTTCAAAATATCTGAGATCGAACTTTAACTTTTATTCAGCTTTCAAAAGGACAACACTTGATTTAGAGCAATTCAGAACTGTGCATGAATGTTATTACAAATTTACAAATTGAGTTTCTACTGGAAATTACTTCTTCAGATGTATGGCATTCCATGTTCTCGGTATCTTTTTGCCGGCTGAATCTTTGAGTTTGTAAGCTCCCGTCCTAAGACTTCCGCGATCTGGTAGGGTCCCTCCCAATTGGGTGACAGCTTTTTCCTTTCCGAAGCAGGCTTGCTTGCCTCACAGTTCCTTAACACCAAATCCCCGACCTGGAATTGTCGATGACGAACTTTCTGATTGTAGTAATGGCTGACTTGCATAGCTCTGTTGGCCTTCCTGATCTGCGAGTTGAGCCTGGCTTCTTCCAGGAGATCGAGGTTGGTTCTTAGCTCGGCTTCGTTGGTTTCCTCGAAGAAGTGGGCTGTCCTGAAGGTGTGTACGGTTGTCTCCGTTGGGATCACTGCTTCTGTCCCATAGACCAGGTTATAGGGTGTTTCCTCAGTTCCGGTGTGGCTCGTCGTTCGTATTCCCCAGAGAACTTTAGGAAGTACTTCAACCCATTTTCCTTTAGCTGCGTCTAACTTCTTTTTCAGCCCAGAGAGGATCTTTCCATTCATTGATTCAACCTGGCCGTTCGTCTGGGGGTGCACCACTGAGCTCGCCACTAGCCTGACCCCGTTTCTAGTGCAAAATTGCTTTATGTGCTCTGCCTGAAGTTGCAACCCATTGTCCGACACTATTGCGTTTGGTGCCCCAAAGCGGCACAAGATGTTCTGCCATAGAAATTGCTCTACCACAAATCTAATAATGCTAGCCAATGGCTCGGCTTCAACCCACTTAGTGAAATAGTCGCAAGCAACTATGGCGAACTTCCCTTTCCCAGGGACCCTTGGCAACGGTCCTATAAGGTCCAAGCCCCACATGGCGAATGGCCAAGGGGCTGCAATGACGTGCAGCTCTTCTGCGGGAGCCCTTGGTACTTTAGCGAACTTCTGGCATCTTTCGCATTTTTTTACTAGATCAGCGGCATCGCCCTTCATCGTTGGCCAGTAGTATCTCTGTCTAAGGACCTTCTGAGCAAGTGCTCTGCCCCCCCATGTGGTTTCCGCATACTCCCTGATGTACGTCCTTTAAGACCTTGCTTTCCTCCTTGGGGCCCAAACACCGCAGAAGCGGGTGGGAGTAGGACTTTTTGTATAGTACGTTGTCCAAAAGGATGTATCTGGACGAACGTCTTTGCCTGGCTATGGCCTCTCTTCGATTGAGGGGTGGATTAATCCCCTTCAGATAATCCTCGATATCATCCTTCCAGGAGGGTTCGGCATCATCAAGTAGGAGTACAGGTGTCCCTTGTCCTTGGGGAGGCTTGGCGACATACTCTAAGAAGATGGTACCTCTGGCTGCCACGGTGTTTGCTGAGGCCAGTTTTGACAGGGCGTCGGCTTTTGTATTTTGTTCTCTGGGTATCTTTTCTATTGATATGCTTGCAAACTTTGCCCACAGCTTCTGAACCCTTTGGTGGCAAGTGATTAAGTTAGGCTCTTTTACCTCGAACTCACCCAGTACTTGACTAGCGACAACTTGGGAGTCGGTGAAGGCTTTCAGCTTTTCTACTTTCAGATGTTCTGCCATTTCTAAACCGGCTAGGAGGGCTTCATATTCTGCCGCATTGTTGGAGAGGGGATATCCGAACGTTAGGCAGTACTGAAATTCTTGCTGCTCAGGAGATATTAACAGTACTCCTACCCCTGCTCCTTTTTGTACCGACGAACCATCGACGATCAACTGCCAGTATTCTTGTGGGGTTCCTTTAGAGGCTTCAGCGGACGTACTGGGGAGGTCGGCAGCCGATATTGGGGCTTTTCCTTTGTCTGTTGAGTCTATCATCAGGGGAGGTTCTTTGCAGAAAGTGCATTCAGCGACAAAATCAGCCAAGGCTTGGGCTTTTATGGCCTTCCTTGGTTGGTACTCTATCCCAAATTCACTGAGCTCCACGTTCCATTTAAGGAGTCTCCCAGAGAGGTCAACTTTTTGGAGGACGTCCTTAAGAGGCTGGTTTGTTAGTACTACCACTTTATGCGAGTGGAAGTAATGCCTCAGTCTCCTGGAAGCTACCACCAAAGCAAAAGCTAGCTTCTCAATCTTGGAGTAGTTCGTCTCTCCTCCTTGTAGTATTCTACTCACATAGTAGATTGGCATCTGCCCCTTGCTTGTCTCCTTGACCAATACCGCAGCCACCGTTTCGTCGGATGCCGCCAAATATATGTACAGCTCTTCTCCTTCATTTGGCCTTGTTAACAAAGGTGGAGAACTGAGGTAAGCTTTTAACTGTTCAAAAGCTTTTTGGCACTCGGGCGTCCAAGTGAATCTGGATCGCGTTCGTAACAGTCGGAAGAATGGTAGGCACTTTTCCGCCGACTTAGAGACGAACCTATTTAGTGCTGCTACGCGTCCTGTCAGGCTCTGAATTTCTTTAACTGACTCAGGTGGCTTCATGTTCAAGATCGCCTGTACCTTCTCTGGGTTCGCCTTTATCCCTCTGCTCGAAACCATGAACCCTAGGAATTTTCCCGCTTCAACGCCAAACGTGCACTTCGAATGATTGAGCTTCATATGGTAAGCTCTCAAATAGTCAAAGCATTTCGATAGGTCGTCCAGGTGTTGTTGCATTGTGGAGCTCTTCACCAACATATCATCTACATAGACTTCCATTGATTTTCCTATCATATCTTTGAAGACCTTGTTGACTAGTCTTTGGTATGTGGCCCCGGCGTTCTTCAACCCGAAGGGCATCACATTATAACAATATAGCCCGTCTTCTGTGACAAAAGATGTCTTCTCTGAATCCTCTGGGTTCATAGGAATCTGGTTATACCCCGAGAAGGCATCCATGAAGCTGAGCAGCTTATTTCCTGATGACGCGTCTACCAGACGATCTATAGAAGGGAGTGGGAAGCTGTCTTTCGGGCACGCTTTATTCAGGTTCGTGAAGTCCACACACATTCTCCATTTCCCGTTAGCCTTCTTCACCATGACAACGTTCGAGACCCACTCCGGGTACTGTACTTCCCTGATAAAGTTAGCTTTCAGGAGCTTGTCTACCTCTTCCCTTATTGCAGCTATTTTTTCCAAAGAAAATTGACGCTTCTTCTGCTTGATAGGTTTGAATGTCGGGTCAACATTAAGGTGATGGCTCATGACAGCTGGACTTATGCCTGGCATTTCTGCCGCCGACCATGCAAAGATGTCCACGTTATCTTGGAGGAATTCTGCCAAGTCTAACTGTTCGTCAGGGCCTAGCTTTGAACTGATCTGCGTGGTGCCATCTGGTATGTCCGTTCGTAGGACGACCTTTATAGGCTTATCAGCGGGCTCTGGTTTAGGTATCCTGGGTTCATCCCTAGTATCAAGTGTATTGACCTGGGAGTGGCTTTTCAGAGTTACTTCCGCCGTTATCTGCTGAGGGCCTCCTCCGTCCGTCAACTTGACAGGTTCGGGGATGGAAGTTTCCTCGTCCACTGTCTTTGTGGGGTCAGAGTTTTCCCTTACTAGTTCTTCTGCGTCGGCTGCCAAGACGCATATTTCCATGTCAGTTGCATCAGACGAACTTGAGGGTTGCCCCCCAGCCAATTTGTTAGACATCACTTCTCCCACACGGATTTTAGTCCTGTCCCGGGTTGGTAACCTGAGGGAGTTCACGTGACACCTTCGGGCTGTTACCAAATCTGTTCGCATGTATCCGACCCCAGTTGGAGTTGGGAATTTGACGGTCTGACAGTAGACCGCTTCTACCATCTGGGCCCTCTTCATTAATGGCCTCCCGATAATAGCGTTGAAGGTGGAAGGTAGGTCTACTACCACAAAGGTGTGAAGTATGTTGAGGACATGAGTTCCATCTCCTAGGTAGATTGTAAGATCAACCTTTCCTTTGGTAGGTATTGGCAGCAGGTCAAACCCATATATCGGAGCTGTGGGTTTGAGCCTCTCATCAGATAGACCGTACTGTTTAAAGGTATCATACATTAGTACGTCTACTGCACTCCCAGAGTCGACTAGTATCCTCTCTGTTATGTAATTTGCGATCATTGCAGTCACAACAATGGGGTCATTCCCATCACATCCATAGTCAACAGCTTCATGGCTACCGAACGAAATAGCCCAATCTGGTTTAACGTTCGTCGTAGTTGGGGGCTTGGTGCCCAACGATAAGACTTGCCGCATATGGTTTTTCCTCTTGCTCTCTGAGGTGGCCCATTCTTCTGTAGCCCCAATGATCGTATAAATATGCCCTTTCTCCTTGGGACGTTGCATTGGGTTCTCGGGATATTCGAGACGATCATGCACACTCTGAGCCCTGCGAACTTCGTCTTTCTTCTGTGGAGGCTCCATCCTTATCTTGTCTTTCAAGTAACCCCGTCGAATGAGGTCCTCTATGACATTTCGCAAATGAGAACAGTCTTCAGTGTTATGACCTTCGCTCCGGTGGAACTCGCACCGTTTCCCAGACTGCCTTTGTCTCTGAGTGGGTTTTGAGGAAGGAGCTGGCCATTTGACTTTCTCGGCTAGAGCTATTTTCTCCCTTTCCAAAATAGCTTTCTCTCTAGCCATTACTTCCATTGCTTGGTGTTCAGCTTGGGACTTCTCTGCCCTCAACTTAGCAATAAGGAGATCGCGTTCGTCCACTGGAGGGTTCACTCGGGGGATGTCAGCATCCTGTCCCGGTGTCCTGCCTCCCAGTGACGTTCGGGCGTCTTTCCTTGGATCCGAAGTTCCAACGTGCTCTTGCGCGGTAGAGTCAGTCGGTGGAATCGGCTGAGGCCTGTACGTTCCCGTGGAGGCGTCGTACCTAAGTATGAGATCCATAGATGGTGGAGTGATGGTCGGGTCTGTTTGAAACACTACCCGATCATCTACCCCGGTAGGGGTTCCATCCGGTGTTGCATCCTTTAAGAGTAAGTTGCTTGGAGTACCAGGAAAAAGCTCTATGTTTCGAATTCCGAGCGAGAGGCTCGGAGGTACCTTGCCCGTCTGCGCTACTTCATTCGGAGAGCTCATAGCGATTCGTTCAAGGTTCCCACAGACGGCGCCAAAATGTTGCGGTCAAAATCTTCCACAACGTTGACCTGCGAAGGTCTTCTCTTAGACTCATACCAGAAGTTGAAGAACCTGCAAAAGAAGAACACCTACGGAGTGCGGGGGTGGAGAGCCCCGCGTTAGCACTCCGATGGTTAAGTCAGTGACGTTCTCCCAAGCAGATTGGGTCGATTAGAGAGTATTCTTCTTTAGGTATAGAGCTTGGAGTTTTCAATATGGACAAAAGATGAGAGGGTACTCTGTATTTATAGGTGCCGGATATGCCACGTCACTGGTCCATGCATCTAGGTCGGGAGCGTAAGTTCCGGGTCCGAGTCAAATGGGTGTCAACCCTATTTGTCTTAATCAACAGTCAACTCCCGAGTGCTGCGGAGACAGACAGGTAAGACGTTCGTCCGCACCTGTTTTTCATATATGATATATGATCAACATATTTCTTTCTTAATTATTAATCATGAAAATGACGTTCATGAGTCAGGACTAATGCTACAGGCCGGCATTCGTGTCAATTTTGAAATATTTGCCTCGCATTTGTAAAAAATTATTTTGCCATCATCAAAAGATTTTATTGTGAATTGCAGTCGTTTTCTGAGCTGTTTACATGCCTTTAAGGCCTCTAAGCCCCCTAGATTCTCAAAGCCCACAAACACTCTTAATTTACATATTTATTTATTTATTTATATAAAAACCCTAATTGCATCCAGACTAATTTAAAATCGTGATATGTGATCGGACCCAAATAATTGAAATCTGTCAAATTAAATCGAGACATTCTTTCATTTCTTTTACCACAGTTTTTTTTTTTTTTGATAACATTTCTTTTACCACAGTTTTCTCGTATATATATGAAGTGCACATATACTCTTTTTTTCTTTGGTACATGCTTAGTATATGCTGTTTGAGCAATGGAATTGAACCCATTGGCGGCTCCTCTAAGATAATGCTTCCCAAATTGCAATTCTGACCCAAGTTGGCTAAATTAAATCAGCGCATTTGTTGTCTTCCATTTACATATATATATATGACGGATTTTCGTTACTCACCCTCCTTAATGATCGAAATAACATCCTTGACCAAGACCGAACATGGGTGAGAATCAGCCATACACTTTAAGACTCATTAATCAATCAACATTCAAAGTTTGAACTTAATTATATATATCAAACATAAAGCTGAAACTCTAGCATGCACATATGTACGTATAGGAATAATTTGGTGTTTGGGGTGTTCATAATATATATCTTTAAAGGAAGGGCGGTCCATAGCCTAATTATATGTCGGTAAGAGAAAAAAAAAAGTCATGACACATGTGGCATCAAGTTTCATCACACACAAAAAAAAAAAGAAAATGAAATATGTTTTGAGGTGTGGGTCATCTTTCATCCACTTTTGCAATTCACTTTATATTTCTATGCTCTTTAGTTATCGTTTTGCTTGGAAACCTTTTCAGCTTGGAATTTGATAGAAAGAAAGGGATTGGACTGATTGATACTATTTGTTTGCACAACCCTTCAAAGTAAAAAGTAAAAAATGTGGGCAGTTAATTATAAGCTAGCTAGCTGCATCATTGTTTTGAATTGAAATTTTTATATATAATATTCCATCAACATGAGATTTAGATGGGGTATCTAAAATCTTCTTTTACATGAACTTAGCTCAATAACTTTATGGCTTCCACAGTGTAATTCTCATTGCTTTATTAACAACTTTTTTTATCTCGAGAAAGAGTGAAAGGAAGAAAAAGGCCAAGGGTGGAAAAACAAATGAGGAGCATGATCACTTGGTGAGAAAATTGTCATGTCGTGTAAAGGAAAGTGGGTGCAAATGTGTGCAAAAGGGATTTGGTTCCCATGGAGTAAATGGATGACAGACCAAAGCTCATGAACTAAATTGAAATTTTGATATTGATGGCACTGAAAGATCCTCACTATACAAACTTTCCCCCATTCCCCCTTTTCTCTTTATATTCCTTGCTTTTGCTTAATTTGCTTTGCTTTTGCTTTCCCCCCTTTTTCTTCTCCTATGTTTTTTAACCTCTTTTTGTGGTGGAATTTTGCACAAACTCAAAAGAATTTTTTAAAAAATCTTGACCTCCCACTCTCTTAAAAAGTCTAAACGTCTCTTTCTTTCCCTATCTTCTTCTTCTTCTTCTACTTGCAATTTTTTTTTTGTTGCTAAATTTATGATCATAAAGTTTTGTTGCATTAGCAAGTGTAGTACCCTCTTTTTAAAAAAATCACTATCTCCCCAATAACATTGGTTCAAGTGCCAAAAATGTCCCACGTTCATGAATTCTACCTCAATATTGTACATGGCCCCATAACATGCATGAAGCTTCATTCATAGCCATTGATCTTAAACTCCCGCCAAATTCCATGGACAGATGGGAAGAGACTCCAGTTTTCGAGTAGCTCACAAATTCCAGTAGAGGAGGGGAGAGTGGTTTTCTTCAACCTTTTTCTTCTTTCTTTTTTGCCCTTAATGGAGTATTAGATTTGTTTGTCTGCTGGTGGGAAATTGGGAGTTGTGATGCATGATATCATATCCCTTGGTTTTTTTTAGGTTTTTGTTTTTGTTTTGGTCTCTTTGGTCATCCCAAGACTGACTTTTCTTCTTGAAGTAATGAAAAACAAATTGTAAACTCTTTGAAGTTCAGTTGGATGAAAGATTGGAAGTCAATATTGAGCATATGAAAAGCCATATCCAACAAAAGGAAAAGATTGGATAAACAAGTTCATCACAAAAGGCATGGGAGGAAAAAGATCAAAGGCCTTTATTAATTAGTGATGTAGGCTACAGTTAGTAGCAATAATCAACTTATAAATATATATAATATAAGCACACTTGTTTTGGTAGGTGATTATAGTTTTTTTCTTTTTTGGGCCAGAGCCTAATGGTATATGGTAGGTGATTATTAGTTAAGTAAAATTTAGTAGTGGCATGGTAGCTAATTAATTAAAATGGTGCATATTGTTAGGAGAAGTTTTATTATTGTGTTAATATATTATACAAAAGATGATTGAATTAATTAGAGGGGGCAAAGCAAACTCCTTGGATTTCAATTTGATTCAGACAGATAGTTTTTTTTCTTTTGGCCAACAAACAGATAGTTCAAGTGTTTGTGGTTAAGTCATTTCCAATTTGACTCTTTGATTTTTATTTTTTAATAGGGTTCAATCAAGCTAATTTGAGAATAAAATTTTTTTCAAGAAGGTTTTAGCATTTGGAACCATATAGAAACATACTATACATCAAAAACCATTCTTCTTATGATTTGATTTAATTAGATTGTGAGCATTCCTTTCCACTTAAAAGAAAAGGATGGAACTTTCAATTTTATAATTATTATGTTTTATTCATTTGTAGCTAGCAAGCCAAATTAAATTTGAAAACTGAACCAAACTTTTCAATCTAGGAGTAAAAGGCTAGCCTCCACTTCCCGATCTCTTTCTTGAAGAAAATAAAATAAAAGCAATGCAAGCCTAGCTATAAACTGAAATAGATAATAAGGAAGAAAGATAATAGAGGGAAGTTTTGGTTAATTATGCTCAAAAATTGACTAATGTTTTTTTACCAATAAGAACACAAGTTTAATTCTCATAGGAGCATTTTTTAGAAACCTTCTGACATATCAGATATCACGTCCCCAATTTAAAAGAAATTAGTTTCAAATCAGTAGCGTTCATGGGAATAAAAATTGACTAAATGTTTTCCAGGAAGAAATTATACTTCTATATGAATTTGTTGTTATGCTAATGAAAAATGAAAAAAACAATCCCAATATTGGAAAATTGGTGTGATAATTGATAGGACCATTGATTTGATAATACCCCTTGGCCTTATATTCCATAAAGGAAGATGAAACTTTTGAGTTTGAATTCAGATATCGAAGTGAAAAAGTAAGTCAAGAAAAAGGTAGATATGTGATTATGATTTATGAGAATCACTATTATTAGTAAAGAAAGATAAAGCATTTATGCTTCATTTCTGTAAAAGAGACTATTGGATGTTGTTAGATTTCAAGTTCTCTTTGCCTAAATTGAATGATGTTTTTGGACTATATGCAGCTTTGATTTCTATTTTTGAATTTCTTTTTTTTACTTCATTTTGTTAAACGAGAGCCTGATGGTTTAGCATATAACATAGCTAAATCGGAATGTGAGATAGGAGCTCAGAGGGTGTGAGTGGGTTAATTACTATCCAATATTTATAATCCTATCACTTCTTGATTGATATAGTGCCTCGACTTTATCTCAAAAAAAGAAAAAAAAATTCAGTTATCTCGCCCCTAAAGTGAAAATTAAACTTTTGCTTGTTTTCCATTCGATATTTAGAGTTTTACTCTGAGTAATCCGGATTCAATCCGGATTACACACTTGGGTTTGGTGGGTGAATCTACCAATGAAAATTAAATTTTTGGCATTTTTATTGTATTATTATTAATATTGAAAGAAGAAAATTTACCTTTAAAAAAAGGCCCGGCCCAATATATCCTTTTCTGAAGGTCCAAAGAACGATAAGCTATATTAAGTCCGAAAAGGAAACGATTGGCCCAATTTTTAACTGGAAATATCTGAAAGCCCAGAAGCCAAAACTACGATTCACTTAGATCGGATCTCTTTGGATTGGGCTCTCACTTTCGTGCAAGCAAGTATTTGTTTACTTCGGTTAGCGGTTTTACTTTGCTTTGGTCACTCTTCCTGGCTGCATCGCTTTGCTTAGCTTCACCTCACCGCCACCGGTCCACCGTCGCAGTTCCTGTAAGCCTCGTTTCTCCGGTTTTCCTGTAACTTCACTCCGTCGTCTCACCTTTTTCCCTTCTTTTTAAACTCTTTGCCATTGCTTTACGCGTTGTCTATTTCATCTTTTAACTTATACTTGTTTACGGTTATGATTATTATTTCTTCAATCAGCTGAATATGTTGCCGCTGGAGAATATATAAATATATTATGTAGTTAATATACGAAAGCTTTTATTTTTTGGTTAATAATGTCTTTTATTGACTAATTTGTTTAAGTCATTTCTTAATTGATCATTTGTTGCTTGTATTTTGAGGAAGATAATGACATGTTGAACTTTTGTTGATGAATTATTGCTATATGGTTATGATTTCGATGTTGATATTCTTCTAAATTTTTATCTACTTTTCTCTCATTTTCTTTTTCTGGGATTGCTGGTGTAGGGAAGGGGGGTGAATTGTATATGAATTTTGATAAAGTGAAACTTTGTTAGAATGATTCTGAAGCAACATTCAAGAGGCGCTGATTCAACTAATTCTAGGGTAAAAATTATTGAAATAACAAACGGAATGAACTTTATAGAAAGATATAACTAATCGGCCTCAATTTGTTGCATAGAAAATCTTCACAAAATAGTAAATACATATCTTGTTTAATAAATATTTCATTTAGGTGTCTAACATTTGTATATATTGGCCCTTTCTCTCTGGCTTTAGTAATTCTTAGTGCAAATGGTTTGTTTAAGCTTAAGGTCTAGACAGAGGAGATGATTAGGATAGACAATGACGGCTGATAAATGGTGTAGTTTTATATGATAGTGTGGTCGGTGGTCCATAAGCATTCAACAAGTAATACACTTTCGTAGGACAAGCAGAGGTTTTTAGAAAATATATCAGTGTAGAAATGAGTGTGACCATCATGTGGCCTAATGGTGCCCTTGGTAGATTATGACTGGGACTTGCTTTTGGATTGTATATAATCGTTTTCTTGATCATGACAGCGTTGGAAAGCTAGTATAAGAGAATGACTTTTCCTAATTTGTCAGCTTCCCGGACACGTGGTTTGATCTTGATAGAGTTTCCTTTACATTCACTTTACATCCACCCATCCTTCTGAAAGAAATGATGAGGTTGCTTGTAAGATAATAACTCCAGATGATTTACGTGTCCTTTTTACCTCACATACTTTGAGAGTAGGTCTGGTGAATTGCTATCTTGTTTTGCATTTAAGTTCACTGTGAACTTGTTGTTTTCACTTTTCAACACAAGTAGAACCATATTATTCCTTTTTAATTGTTCTTTCAGTACTGCATTAGATTCTAAAGTTGGAATTAAAACTTGCTTTTATATCCATCTTTGAAGATTTGGAAGATGGCTTACATTAGAAGATGTTCGTTGCCTACTATATCTATAGTTTGCCCTACATTGAATTTGGCCTTTTAGTGGTATGGTTTTTTTATTCTTCTAACAGGAAATAGGAAAAATCAAATAAATGCTTTCTTTAGGTGGATATAGTCCCCATGTGTAACTGAGTCTGATTCTTATATCTTTTTTCAAATTTCTGAGTAACCTAGAGGGAATGGGTAATCTCTGTGTCTGTGGCTAGAGGTTTGTATGTATAGAAAAGGGAGGAGAGAAAATCGGTGGGAGAGAGTCTTGGAAGATAATTTGTTTTCTTTGGCCTTTGTAGTGAAAAGATGTGATTATTTTTTAATAAGATTCAAAATCTTTCTGAGACTATTCTGGCAAACTAAGATATATAACTCACATAAATGACTGTTGATGTTTGTACTGCCTTAATCACCTCTTCATTGTCTTATGTAATAATATGTCAAAGTTAAGTATCATTAAAGATTTCTTGCTCATCAGTAGTATTTTATAAGGATGTTATGCTTACATCCGATGACATCTTTTATGAAGGGATAAAAATTTGAATTACTCATTCGGCAGGGTTAAGTTCGCTAGAACATAGAGTTAACTTATATGAATTGGCTGGTCTTATTGCATACTTGACCTGTGCTGTTACCATCTCCTATTAGAAATGGTATTATTCCTTTGATTGGATTGAAAGCTTATGAAAACCTGACATCTTTGTCTGATTCCATATGCTTTGTGGTATATATGCATTCCCATATGGCTTCCATCATTTTCTTGAAAATGTCCTCAAGCAGGAATTCCTATCATGCTAAATTGCCATCTTATTGCTGTCACCGGCATGCTGCTTCACAACTATGATTTTACTGCAGCATTTCACTGAAGAAGAGGCAACTATACAGAAATGTCTCAGCGCCCTTTGCATTTCAGGCGAAAGAAAATGTTTTGTATGTTTCTTCTATATATAATATGACAAGCTTTGACAATTTGGAGCTGTCTTGTGCTGCATGTGCGATGAAGCAATGTACCTTTATCCTCTTATAATCTGTCTCATTAATAGCTAGCTACTTGTCTACCTGCATTGCACATTCTATAAGTATTAATCTATAGTAGTTGATTAATTTGTAATTTTGTATAATACCATTGGACCGACATCATGTTTTACCCCTCTCTGTAGATTATATCTAACTTAGATGGAAAGTCTTTCTGATTCAATTAATGCAAGGACTGTGTGAAGCTAAAATCACCATATGTTACACAAAGCATTTTCTGTATGGCATGATATCATACAGGTAAAGAATTGTCCTTGTGCACTTCTGTTGGTGGGGATGCACTAACTGCTTTTGGCTCATTTGGTTGAATTATATATATGGTATGATTTTAAGGTCTCCACTTCTTTGGGATTTCAGTGGGTGGAAAGGGAAGATTTTTAAGTTGGTTTTGTTTTTTGTACGAGGATTACAACCTGGTTCGTGGTGGCTTCAGTCTTCATGTGTTAGAGGTGTTTTGCTTTTCCTGCCTCTAGTTTTTGAGGAATTCCTTCAGAAACACCAAACATGCTAGAAAAACACAGATCATATAATCTGGCAGCTTATTTTTTAATGGAAGTTTGATATTCATATCCCAAATTTATGCTTCTTTTATCAGTTTCCACTATGCAGCCTTTATTTTATTCTCTATTAATGTAGTATTTTATATATTTGGATAAAGCATGTAGGCTTTATTTGTGACTGAAGAAGTCCTAAAGTGTATGATATTTATGTATGCTGTCATCTTCTCATGTTTCAGAAGATTGTAAGTTGTTTTACTTTTGTAGTAACTTCTAAAACTAATTTTACTTTTGTGGCTCAACAAAAAAAAATACCAGAAATGGTCTAAAACTTAGTCTTGGATGACATAAAACAGCAATTAGTTTCCATTGGTTGATTCATAGACTCTTCGAAGAAGTTGTTGTAATTAAATTCAAACCAATTTAAGAAAATCATTAAATTGCATTTTGCCGTCCAGTGGACCTGTAAGACAATGGTAAAACTTAAAATTCCAATATTCTCTTGCAAAGTTCCAAAGTCTTTTAAAGGCTTTGACTGACTTATTGCTATTTTTTTTTGGGGTAGAATTTCCTTTGTTATTTTATAAAGCCGAAATATGATTGGATGACAGTTGGACTTAGAACAAACAACAGCGGCAGATTTTCACAACTAAAAAAAACCAGATATATATTAGAAAAATCAACCGTCCATCACAAAACTGAAAGGCAGAAAAAAACAAATTTGGAAAAAGAAAATTTAAACAAATAAGTTTTCGTCTAACAATTAAACAACTTAACATGTTACATGTTTGGTCCTTATTATTACAAAAAATCAAAATCCAGGTCCCCATTAAAAGAAGATTTGAAAGGAAAAGAAAACTAATCAAACACCAAAAAAACAAAACATCAACTTACGTTAATTAATGTAATTAATTAGAAAAAATAATACTACTACTATTAAGAAGAGAAGAAAAAAAGAAGAAGAAAGAAACAGAAAAACCCACTCACCGCCCACCTTTCATCACCTATCAACTTCCACCAAACAAAGCCTTTCGTAAGCCAACACCACCACCATTCATGACGGTGACAACCTCCCAAGGACCACTCTTCTCTCTCTTTTTGTGGGGCTCTTCCTCTTCCCTCCCTTAGCTAATTTTAATTTCTGGCTTTGTAATAAAAAAAAAAAATTTTGTGGTGTCCACAACACAAGCAAACTAGAAACCCGAACTTGGTTCTCTCAACTCAAGCAAGTGTCTCGGCCTTATCTCCTTATCTACTTTGTTTGGTTTTAGTCTTTTTACAAACTAAAATATGTGCAGACACGAGCTAGGTATTTCTGGTAGGCCATGGCCATCACCGTTTCCTACTATAGTATATAATATTACTACTATTTATCTTCTTCCATCGAATTTCCCAAACTTTTTTCATCTCATAATAGTTAAAAATTATAATACAAATATAAGATAAAAAAAAAAAAACCTAAAGTAGCAGAGAAAAGAAGAGAATTACAGCTGAAAGAACAGTTCAGTATATATATGGAGTTTTAATTACTAAGATCAGCTAAGTAGGGTAGAGCTATAGTCATATGGATTCCTGTTTCATCCATATCCATGTTAATTATACAAAAGTTACAAGCCATAAAACTAAACTTCTATTTGTATTCCCAAATTAAAACATAACCTTATCAAACAGAATCAATCCATTTTTTTTTTATTGATTCTATTCTTTGGGCACTTGCTATTCCATGAGAATCGAAAGACATAAGAAAATTTTAAAAAAAGAAAGTGGTTCCTATGAACAGTTGTAGAGGGTTGTTATGATCGTAATAACTTTATAATATGGTTTTGGTTTCAATCTTCATCCGAACTTTCAGGGTACTTGTTCAAGTCAGGCGGCTTATCGAAAACTCGACTAGTGTTTGAATTTGATTCTGACGAAGTCGAAGCATGAAGGGAAGTCTGTAAAGCGTCGACTTTAGCTCCCACCTCCGTCGCCTTCTTCCGTATAGAAGCGGCGGAGATGTCCCGAAGGTCGTCTTCTTGAAGGATGAGGTCAGGGAAGTTGAGCCTAGCGGAAGGTCCACGCAAGTAGAAGACGGCGGTGTCGTAGGCACGAGCCGCCGCTATTGGGGTGGTGTAAGAGCCGAGCCAAATCCTGGAACGCTTGTTGGGTTCCCTGATTTCAGCCACCCACTTCCCCCACTTCCTCATCCTTATTCCTCTAAACGGTTTATCTTTTTGCTGTTGCCTTTGCTTCCTCTTCTCTCCGCTTGTAGTTGAACTCGAAGTTGAACAACAATCACCTTCCATGGCAGCAAAAAGAAAGAAAGGAGAAAAAAAAAAACTTCCTAATTAAAAAAAAACTAAGCTAAAAAAAAAAAGAACCCTTTTATGGAATTCTTCTCCTTGTTTCTAGAGAGTAAAATATAACTTGTAAGCCATAACAAAAACAAGAGAGAAGAAGGGAAAGAAAAAAGATTCTACGTTTAATCAAAGAATACCCTTTGCTTCAAAAGCTATTCTCTTTAATATATATATATATATATAGATGCCAATATTTTTTATATATATAAAAATAAAAAATGAATAAAAGGAAAAAAGGTTAAGAGAGCAAGAAGCATTAGTGTCCCACTTGGCTGCTAGTCTGTCGTCTGGGCACGGCCGCCACGTTGATCTTCCTTAAAGATAAATCCAAATTTGGCCGACATAATCCATCAGCTCCATCTATTTCTCTTTCTATATAAAAACCCTACAAAATATATATATAAACTCCTTCACTCTCTCTCCCTCTTACTTGGGGAATATGAAAGGGTATTATTAGGTAAATTTAGCCAAAAACCAAAAATCTTTCGTAGCGGCTTGTTATAGCATCTCACCGCCGACGTCTACTTCTGCTCTCAGCACGCAAACTGGTTTCATGTTTATTTTTAGTAATATACTTTTTTCTTCTTTCTTTAATGTTATCCATTAATTATAACATTCTTAATTTAAATTCTCTTTACATCATTTTAAATAAGTGGGTAGTTTTACGTAGTTTCACCGGTTTGAGGTCTTTCATGATTATTAAAATCAAATTGTGAATCATGTTGCTATATATATATAATAATTATAACAATAAGGTCTTTCTAGCTAGTAGTTGGCCTAATGAATATTATATATTTTCTTTGAAGCGAAAATTATTACACAATTATTAAGGTTTTGTACGTTTAATTAGCAGGGAAAAATGAGGAAAAATTGATGATATAATTTTCAACTTAATGATTGATTCAGATTTGATAAGATATTTACTATTAGTATTTTTTTTAGAGGTACAAGTGAAATCTTATTATTATAATAATAAACCTAAACATACTAAATTTATCACATTCCATGAGATTTGAATCTAGTATTTCACATACCTACCTACCATAGCTAATAACACGGTTGCATAAAAATATTTACTACTATCATATTTTGTAACTTAATTTTTGGATTAAAACTTTTTTCTTTCTCTTCTTTTGTACTACCATCATATATATTCTTACTAAAAATAAAGCTTTTAAGGTTTGTGAAAAATTCACTTATCTTTGTTGGCATATTGACCTTCTCCAAAATGTAAACATGAAATCTTCAAAGGAAAGTATATGACACTCGGCCACTAATGAGTTTAAGTAATTATATAAAAATGGGATGTGTTTTGATATACAAATCTTATTACATTCAAGTAATTATACTTGTCTTTATATATACCAAGGGGAAAATGGTAATATGTTATCACTATAACCTAATAGTAATAATAACCTAATGTAGAGTACATACCGAGTCATAAATTCTTGACAGTATCGAGCCAAAATAACATGGTCTTCCTGAAAATTAACTGGTGCATACTCTTTAAATTTTAAAATCTCAGTTCCAAATCTAAAATTTTGTTCAATATTATGCTAGGGCTTATTAGTGTGTTAATTTATCTGTTGAACTTCCATGATCGATATTGATTGCTTCCCCCTTTTCAAATTATCAAATTCTTAAAAAGTTTCTTTGTAATTAGTATATGTATATGATTATATAGTATGATATGTTCAAATTTCAATACATTCCCTATATTTACGAATGTTTATAAATCAAATTAAATATATGCGTTAGAAGAGCTTATCTCAAATAAAGTCTTGATCACGCGGCACGATTATAGGTTAATTGGGGTCTAATAATATGGTTATCGGATACTAAGAGTTTTTATAAAAAAATCAAACTAACTAACTATATATGTTTCTTTTTCAAATTGAATGTATTTTCAACACTCCTTATTACTCAAGTAATTAATTTACCACAAGTTCACTATTATATAGAACTGCCTAGGTTTGTTTCCCCTCAACTAATATATATATAGCTAGGTTGTGTGTTGTCGACTAAATTAGGGGGAATTGTAAGAAAGCAGCTTTTTCTCTAACTGAAATAACTAGATTTAACTTTGTTTGTTATATATTTGGAAAATAATAACGAAGAGGCAAGTGGATCCAAGTTGAGATTAAGGAGAGAAAGAAAAAGAGATAACATTAACAGTTTTTGGAAGGGAGGGAGTGAAGTCGGTGGTGAACGGGTGGATGGGGATTGAAAGTGACTTTCCGTCCACGCAATCAACATCCCTAGTAGTGGAAATAGCAAATTTCATAATTTTTCATTATTATTATTATAACAGAATTATTAATTACTAATTAGTTGATTAATACATATTAATTAAGTACTAATATATAAATTAATCCCCCTGTATCATTCAAAGTTTCAAACTCATTGAACTGACATTTTTTGGTGTCAATCTCAATCATCTGATATGATTCACTCTTAGACTTTGTGTATTAATAAGAGTGGTGGTGTAATTGCCAAATGCATTTTCTTTTAGTGCTTAATCCATTACCCATAATATATTTTTTCATGACGTGGAATATTTTCATTGGTTGTTCGGTTTTTCCAAATATTACATTAATGCTGCCATCGGCGGCAACCCCCCAATCCATCACTTTGATTATTTGACTATATATAACAGCTATTAATTTTAATTAAGTAGTATTAATAAGAGAAAGAGGCTAATTAATTTAGTATGGAAAACAAATTTCTCACCGTCTTTCTAATTAGAAAACAAAAAATAATAAAACAAAGAGTGGAATCGGCTACTTTGGGAAAAAGAAATCAAAGGGGTAGGCAGCGTTAGCTTCTTCTACTTGTCTTCTACTACTCTTTTCGCCATTGAATATATCTTTACATAATCAAAGAGTGCTGCTGCCTTCTGCTCCACTTTTTTATTGTTAAAGATTTTACCTAGGAGAATATCTTGAATATAAAATTGTTTTCTACTATCGAAAGTTCTTATAAACTAATCATATAAACTAATCAAACTTACTTCCACCGAATAGATAAAAGAGAGTTCTATTTAGTCGGTAATCTATATTATATATATTTACATACCTTCCTTTGGATGCAAGGCAATAGTATTCATTATAGAGATTGATTCACCCACGTTTGTTGGTTATTGAAAGAAGTTAGGTTTCCTTAAATAAAATTTCGGGTTTAGAGTAAATATGCATAGAACTTCTCTTATATAAGGTTCGACGTGATTCGATTTCATATTAATTAAGGATGTGTGTTTGTCCAAAAAGTTAATTAGTGTAGAGATTTATTAGGTAAAATCTGTCATATAGTTTTAGAAGTGGAATTGTGTGGATATGGTTTACTACATTGAATAAGGAAAACAAGAACGAGTTATCTAAATACAAAAATGGTCAATTTAGTATTAATTGGATCAAGTCAAGGTGGGTTAAATCTATTAGTATTTGGCTTGGATATGACACTTGGGTACGTGGGCCTTGGACCTCTTTGACTTAGAATTTATTTTTTTACATTTTTGTTTATTGGTTGTTTTGGAGCGTATCTCAATCGCTTGTTCATTGAACAAACAATTAATTCATTGAATTAACCTAATAGATACATTATAATGTACATTAATTATCATGTATTTACATTAATTAAGATACATTGAGATAAAGATGAACAAGAGTTTGAACAGCTTACATAAATCTCTTGTTAAAATCATTTTTCACAATTCCAATTCCAATTTAGAGAGTTAGTGGATTTGTTGTATCCTAAAAAATCATAAACTCTTTTAAAAAAACGTGTTTCATATCCACGCCTCAAGCCGTTAACATAGAAAAAACTTCTAACGAAATCTCATTCGGCTCCATGGATATACCAATGGGAACCCCAAAACTACACTCGAGTATGGACCTTTTTTGACTTGCCTCTCGAA